>OX451347.1:6335911-6611188 GCA_949629155.1 Myopa testacea
GAAACTGTCAAGAGCTGATCGTAAAAAGACGATGCTTTCCGTTCAAAATATTGAAAAAGGTTTGCCTTTTGCTACGATGCTCTTTTCTCAACCTGCTGAGTATTGGGACGACGTTATATTTTGCGCTGAGACAAAAATGATGTTCTACTATAATGATGGCCCAACTAGGATGTGGCTCAAAGCGTTGGCATCATTAAAAAATAAAAAGTTTATTCCGACTGTAAAATTTCTATTATGATTTTTGAAACTCTTGATTGTTTAATGCGAAACGACGACACCACACTCTTCCTTGGGATCTTGTGCAAGCGTTCTGGTGGAAACCTTGAGGGTTTGGTACATTTTCCTCATCATAACGCGCTCTGCACGTTCAGTTAACTCACAATTACTGCCGCCTCCATACTTCAGTTCTGGTTTTGCCTCGTTTTCTTCACACTATAAAATATTATATATTGTCTTTCGTGTTACAGATAACATCTTGGATAATTCTGGTACAATTTTACCCATTTGTACATTGCAATAAACCAACTGAATCACTTCAAAACATAACATTTTGTCTGGCATTTTAAGAAAACCTTATGTTAAAAGAAAGAACCACCAGAAAACACGATTTTTCAACTTTTTGTATTCGCAAAGCAACAATGAACAAGTAATTAACATACCAACAGAAAAAAATTCAAATCAATGCCTAAATAATGGTAAAAGCAACGCATTTTAAATCAACAAAAGAGTTGTGAAAAGAGTTTCTTGACAGTTAAAAAACTGAGTAATCATGATTTTTGTTGCATATTTCGTAGATTGTGCATTAAATTTGGCTTTTTTTTCATTAAACTGTTGTAAGTACTGCAACTTAAGATAATTGATAAACGAAAATTCTATAAAGAACCAAAAAGTAGTATTGTTTTGCTAAACAAATTGAAAAATTGAATTTATTTTCAATGTGTAAACTCATTCTTGACAGACTGTATATGACTGTCTTTTATTTTTGGCATCATGCGTATATTGTTTGATTTGTCGAGGTAGTATGCCTCCTTAAGAACCTCCCAACTTGCAACGCCCTTTGGCGTAAAAATATCTGTGCATAGAAGGGTGTTGCGCAAGCTTTTAAATAGATGACAATAATCATGCATGATGTATATTTCATGTCCAAAGTAGTTATAAGACTGACGACTAAAATTATGCGTCAAAGATCTAAAGCATGCCACGTTTGGAGCTCCCTGGTCTGCCACAATAGCTCTTACGATAAATCCTGACTCCAAAATGGACAAAACTACATTTAGCAACGTCGACCTGAGATTGTCAGCTAAAAATGCAAAAAAAAATAAAATAAATAAAATAAGAAGCACAAAATCGTGCTTTACAAACCAAACTTTGTTGTTAACAGATAATTTAAACTTCAACTCACTTTTCATTACTCCATTTATGCAGTAAAAACTATGAACGTACTTATAATTTTCCGTTATCCCCTTGACCATAAAAACTAACAACTTGTTGGCCAAAATCTTCTCTCGGTGACCTTTACCTTCGTCAACGAAGCCGTCAATTTGATCCACCATATCATTATACTCCAGTTCTTTACGTAAAATAATTTCGTCCATTAGCAGGACGCAATTCCTTCCTTGTGGGGTCATCTTTTCTGCCAGATTTTTAAACTGGTGCAACATATTATCGTTACAACCAGGAAGAATAATTTTAATAGGCCGCCAGCGCCAAAGTGAAACTGGACTTGGCATGTTGAAGTCTAAGTCTTCACGAAGGAACCTGTATGCCTTTGTGGATTTAAAATTTAGAATTTGGAATAGTCCGCGCTGCGGTTCTGTAAACTTGTGAGTTTTTTTATCGCTGGAAACTATCATCGCAAATTCTTTAGCTGTGCTGCTGGCAGATCTACTGCATTCATCCTTTGAAGCAGCAAGCAACGAGTACGCAGCAAGTTTTGAAACCAAATCTTCTACTTGTTTCTGTAAAATTGTGATAGATTTTTCTAAATCAACTTTTTCTTCAGCGTAAGTGTTTTTTAAATGCACAAGCTTATTTTTGTAGTAATTGGCAGTCTTGTAAAACTTAAGGCAATTTTCGCAAGTGGTTTCTCCAACACATTCAGATTCATCAGCTACTTCTACATCGTTGCAGTCTCCGGATAAAGGTCTTATCTTATTGATGGGGAAAGCTGTTTTTTTTAATTTCCTTTTTCCCACGACTGCTGGGTCGAAATGTTTACCACAGATGAATCGCTGGTTTTCCGTAGTATGCAACCCACAAGCTTCGGTCCATGCTGTTTGCCGCTCTGCATCTTTCGGAAAGGAAAAAATATTACAGGTGTTCGAATTGGATTTGCATCCCTTAATGCAGCATTTCCGCAACCTTTCATTAGTGCAAAATAAAGTTGGAAGAAAAATTTCTTCGTCTTCGTCGTAATCTTTTAAGAGGTATATACATATGTTTAGTAAACAAAATTGTTAATATGCGAGTATGTATTCATTTTAATTTATTTTTATTATTATCAATAATAAGTTCAGACTGGGTACTAAATAATGCACATATAAAAAAGACTAGTGAATACTCCTAATTAAAATTAAACTTTCTTACCTAGATTTAGAGTCGGCACTGCTCCTTCTTTTAGTTTTTTCAAACCACAACAGGATCTATCAAAATGTGCCTCACAGATCCTGGAAGATGGTGCCAAAACAGTGGGTTGTATTTTTATGTTATCACACCACATTTTCAATAAAACTTCATTGTTTGGAAATTTATGCAGCCGATTTTCAGCACATATAACAGCGCCGCAATTTTCCACAATGCACTTATAATTTCCCATAATTACAACAAAGTAGTCGACGGAAATAAATCAATTAATTAATCACAAATTACACTTAATCAAATTTTATAATATTACACTTTTACTAAATCAGATCACTCAAAATCTCACTTGAACTTTATCACAATTAGACGATAAGTGAAGTCGTCTTCTAAAAATCTTTTCTGTCAACACAAAAATATTTCCGAACAACATTTACCGTTAGCGAATTACCGTTAACTTAAAAACATTGGCTGACGATACAGAGAGAGAAAAGTAGGACAAGTATTCGATATAAAATAATAATTTATTATGTATGATTTCTACCTATCTTGTTTAATTGTTTTCTTTGATGACTTATTAAAAATTACTCGTTTCATCAATTATATGGTATGCAAAAATATATATCTGTAGCTACAAGACATAACATCCTAAGTCGAGTTAATTAATAAAAATAAATAGACATGTAATAAATAAATGTAAATAAATGTAATAATTGTAAAAAATAGACTTCCTCTGAAATATTTCCATAATTTGACTTCATTAACTTTTTAGTCTTACCCGTATAAGGTATTCAATTAATTGATATGCCGACTAACATATATGTACAATGCCTATACAAATTCTTTAACAGCACGCTATGCTCGGAGCGTAGATCGTGCCAGCGCTTTACAAAGCTTAGACACTGAAACAGTAGCAGAACGAAGCTAGAAAAAGCAAAATTTCATTCAAAAGCCATAAAATGTAAAATTGAAAGCAAATCTGTTTGTTCGGCGGACGGACGGCTGTACATGTTTTGTTATTGTGAAAGAACAAAACGAAGACGAATCGTTCTTCTCTTGCACCGTTCTTCTCATCCCCCGCTGTCCGCAAAAAATTTCACACTTTATCTGGCAACCGGGTGCTCGATGAATCAACTCTTCTTACGCATATTCACATACGAAGTCATACAGAATTCAACAACCTTATAAGCATCAAACATTATCAAACGTAGTTCGACTCCAACCAATCGGTATGTCCCTGATCGATGTCGCTAATGTTGAAAATTTCTCAGCGTTGAATTCGCCTTTGTAATCTCTTCATGATACATACTCGTTGTTTTCACTGACACTACGATAAAAAATTGTGATTTTGTGCAAAAAACTTGTACATCGCCGTAAAAAACTTGTACTTCGCTGCAAAAAATTTGTACTTCGCCGAAAATAAATTGATCGCATGAACGCATGCAAAATCTGTTTTTCGGGGGTACGTTGATGAAACGTCAAAACAAATAATTAAAAATATTATCCTTTTTATATGTGTAAAATATAAACAAAACATAACTTCCCGTTACGTATAATGGTAATTAATGTATAGCTTCCATATTTTACCCAGTATTGGTTGTTTATCCTCATTTTTACTTTGGTATAAAGTTGTCGTTGTGCTAATTTTTCGTTGCAAATGCATAGTTGTTCACCTTTTGACAAAGAAAATTACGATTAATAACTCCAGAATGGTCGCATTTATATTTTTTTTTCATTTGGTTTTTAATATTTTTGAAAATTATGTATTGTTATACGTTGTTGATGCACTTGGGGCAACGAGTATGTATCATAAAGAGATTACAAAGGCGAATTCAACGCAGAGGAATTTTGATTTGGAGTTCCGACGATTAGGGACATTCCGATTGGTAGGACACGAACTGCGTTTGATAATGTTCGGTGCTTATAAGGTTGTAGAATTCAGTATGACTTCGTATTTGAATATGCGTAAGAAGAGTTAATCGATCGAGCACTCGTATGCCAGATAAAGTGTGAAGGAAAGAATCGAGCAATTTTGCGGCGTACATCGGGCGATGAGAAGAACGATACAATTCGTCGTCATTTTGTTCTTTCACAATAACAAAACATGCACAGCCGTCCGTCCGCCGAACAAACAGATTTGCTTTCAATTTTACATTTTATGGCTTTTGAATGAAATCTTGCTTCGTTCTGCAACTGTTTAGGTGTCTAAGCTTTGTAAAGCGCTGGCACGATCTACGTTCCGAGCATAGCGTGCTGTTGAAGAATTTGTAGAGGCATTGTATATACATATATTTTAGTCGGCATATCAATTCAGTCAATACGTTAAGAAAGACTAAAAAGTTAATGAAGTCAAATTATGGAAATATTTCATAGGAAGTATTTATGTATTTATACATGTCTATTTATTTTTATCAATTAACTCGAATAGGCTGTTATGGCTTGTGGCCACAAATATTTATTAATACATACCATATAAATTAAGAAATCGTTTACTCGCTAAAAGAGTAAGAAATAAGAAAGACAAGGAGGATAAAAGTCAGCCATAATAAAAGTTTATTTTGTATCAAATGTTTGTGATAATATATATCATGTATATATATAACTTTAACTTTATTTATATATATATATAACTTCAAAAATTAACTAATATGTATTTAAATTCATTTTCAATAAATCACCAAAGAAAAGAATGATAAGTGAATAAAAGTAAAATATAACTCCAAAGTAAACAATAATTATCAGAACATGATTTTGAATTGTTATTAGAACGTGTTCTGTATAAAAAGTTCAGGACTTCAACAGTCTTTGCATTTTGGCACTGCGTTTGGCACCAAATAACGTTCGATTTTCTTTTTGCCTCTTCATGTACAAATTTTTCTTTCAGCCACCTGCTGTTTTTCCTAATTAAAACAGTGATTAGGAAATCTAAAATTATTTTCCTGTGTTCAAAGCAAGGACCTAATGACTCGAACCAATCCGGGTAGCTGGTATTTGTTTGGTCAATGCATGCCGCTATTATCATCCTTTTTATATTTATGCGATGGCAGCTTTTGTCGAATATTGTTTTAAATATTCTGTTTCCACAGACATATGTGGAACAATTTTTGAGATGGATTTTTTAAAAATAGCTGGGTATCGCTAAAATTTTTTGTGATAATGAAAGATTCAGACTTGCAAAAAAATTATCCAATTTAACCAATTCTTCTTCGCACACGTCACATTGAATTCTGCTGCCCAATTTTGCTTTCAATCCAAAACCAACGAAATACCGACCAACTTCAGTTTCTATAGTAGTGAGTTGTGCAAAATCCTCACTAGCCGCATGAAATGGATCATCGTTTTCGTCATGTGTATTAATAGGAATCGTATCCCAGTTTTCAGATATTCTTGAATCGTCAGACGGTTCAAAATTCCAATCCAGCATAAGGTCCTCATCATCGTCACAATTCTTATTGCGGCAATGGTAGTTATGCGTTAACAATTTCATTGACACTATCCTTGCAGTAAGATATTGTACTTCCCTTACTGATGGATCAACACAACTTCCAATGCTAGATCTTAAAATCGAAAAATAGTTTTCAAGAGAATCTTGATTAAACCTTCCCAACATCACAAAGGAAATGGCTGGATCTTCAAAGAGATCATTAACCAAAGCTAACATTGATTTTAAAGTGAATATCAAGCCACTAATACAAACGTTTGGTCTATTGCCTGGAAGTTTTAAAGTTTCTAAATACGATATGAATGCCTTAATTTTGTAGATTTTTCTTCAATTTCTTGTCACAGGGCGCTTGTTTGGATTTTTGTTTGAGAAGCTTTTTGAGTCGCAGTAATTAAAGCCGTCATTACGGTTTTTAATAAAATTTACTGTTGCTTCGGCATTTCTTTGATTTTCTTGCTTTGTTAGCATGTTATTTTCTTTGCAATATTTAATGCACGCAGCCACTGAAGCACTTAACGTTTGTACTGCTAAAGCAACATGTATTTTATCAAATAGTTTCGGATAAATATGGTTATCTTTTATTTTTGGCATCATCCGTATATTATTCATTTTATCAATACTGTATGCCTCTTTAAGGACCTCCCAACTAACGACGCCCATTTCCGTAATAATATCGGTGCTTAGAAGGATGTTGCGCAAACTCTTAAAAAAGTGACAATAATCATACATAATGTATATTTTATGCCCAAGATAATTATAAAAGGGACGACTGAAATTATGCGTCAGAGACTTGAAGCAGGCCACGTTTGGGCTACCCTGATCTGCTACAATAGCTCGTACAATAAAACCCGACTCCAAAATGGACAGGACTACATTTAGCAACGTAGTTCTAAGATTGTCAGCTTCGAATGAAAAAAAGGAAAATATAATATTAAAATTAAATAAATTGTGCTTATTGGCATAAGTTTTGTTCTATTAGTACAATACTAGATGAATAAAACTTCAACTCACTCTTCATTACTCCATTTATGCAGTAAAAACTATGGACGAGCTTATAATTTTCAGTCAACCCCTTTACCATGAAAACCAACATCTTGTTGGCCAAAGTCCTTTTTCAGTGACCCTTACCATGGTCAACAAGGCCGTCAATTTGGTCCAACATATCGTTGTACTCCAATTGCTTCCGTAGAATTATTTCATCCATAAGCAGAACGCAATTCTTTGCTAGCGGAGTCATCTTTGCTGACAGCTTTTGAAAGTGATGGAACATATCATCATTGCAACCAGGCACTACAATTTTAATAGGCCGCCAGCGCCAAAGAGACTTCACTGGACATGTTTAGGCTTAAATCTTCTCGAAGAAATCTATTTGTGGATTTAAAATTGAGCATTTGAAATAGTTCGCGCTGCTCTTCGGAAAACTTGTGTAATTTTTTGTCCTTCGTTATCACCATTGCGAATTCTTTAGCTGTGCTGCTCGCAGCGATATGAACATCATCTTTTGAAGCAGCAAGCTTCGAAACCAAATCTTCTAATTGATTTCGCAGACTTATTATAACGGATTCTTGAGCCGCTTTTTCCTCAGCGTAAGATTTCTTTAAAATCTCCAGTTTCTGTTGGTAATACTTGATCAACTTGCAATACTGGAGACAGTTTCCGCAAGTAGTTTCTTCAAAAAGAACGGGTTCATCATGATGAACTGCTGCAGCAACGTCGAAATCTTCGGATGAAGCAATAATATAATTGACAGGAAAAGCGGTTTTCTTCAATGTAACTGTTCCCACATCTGCTTGGTTAAAATGTTTTCCACAGATGAAGCGACGCTTTTCCGAAGGATCCAACCCACAAGTTTCGGTCCAAGCTTTTCGCTGCTCTACATCTTTCGGGAAGGAGAAAATGCTACATCTGTCAGAATTGGATTTGCATCCATGTATGCATTGTCTGATCTTTTCATCTGTTCGAAATAAAGTCGGAAGAAAAATTTCATCCTGTTCGTCGTGTCCTTTTTAAAATTGGTTTAAATTTTCTTACCTAGATTTAGTGTGGGCACTGCTCCTTCTTTCAATTTTTTTGAACCATAGCAAGAAGTATCAAAATGTTTCTCACATACCCTGGCAGAAGATGTCACAGCAGTGGGTTGTATTTTTATATAATATTATTGCACCACATTTTATATAAAACTTAACATTTTGGAAATTTGTGCAGTCGATTTTCAGCACGACAATTCTTAATAATGCATTTCAAATTTCCCATAACTTTATTGAACTTTTAATATCGTATAATTTGGTAACTGAATATAATTTAAAACACACTGAAATGTGTGTACTTTATCGCACTTAAAAACAAAGTAAAATTTATTTCTAAAAATCTTTCGCCTTAAACCAAAAAATTTCATGAGCAAAATTAACCGTTAACAAAATCACCGTTATAGACGCAAATATATCATACAATGCAAATACAAATATACTTACAGTAGACCCTCGGTAAAACGAAAAATATATTGTCAGATCTTTTCTTTAATCTATTTTCGGTATTATTCGTTTTATTTCGTAAATAAATTAATATAATGTAAGACATGTAATAAAAAAATACTTTTTCTGAAATATTTCTAATAATTTTTTAAGTTCGTATACCGCATAAAATAATTTGATATGTCGATTAAAATAAATATATCTTCTGCTTATCCAAATTCTTCAACAGCACGCAGCGAAGCTAGAAAAAGCAAAAATTTCATTCAAAAGCCATAAAATGCAAAATTGGAAACAAATTTGTTTGCTTGGTGGACGGACGGCTTTACATGATTTGTTATTGTGAAAAAATAAAACGAATATGAATTGCACCGTTCTTCTCAACGCCGCTGTAGACAAAAAATTTATCGATTCTTTCTTTCACACTTTATCTGGCATACGAGTGCTCGATCGATTAACTCTTCTTACGCATATTCAAATACGAAGTCATACTGAATTCTACAATCTTATAAGCACCGAACATTATCAAACGCAGTTCGAGTCCAACCAATCGGTATGTCCCTAACCGTCGGAACAGCCACCTGCTGTTTTTCCTAATTAAGGGCCAGATTTTCAATGAACGAACGACGTGATTCTCCGTGACTCTGCTTTGTTATTATTACGAAAAGAACAACAAACACATAGCAGAAATATCGACAACGAGAAAATAACAAAGCAGAGTTACGGAGAATCACGTCGATCGTTCATTGAAAATCTGGCCCTAAAACAGTGATTAGGAAATCTAAAATTATTTTCCTGTGTTCAAAGCAAGGACCTAATGACTCGAACCAATCCGGGTAGCTGGTATTTGTTTGGTCAATGCATGCCGCTCTTATCATCCTTTTTATATTTATGCGATGACAGCTTTTGTCGAATATTGTTTTAAATATTTCAAAGTGTTGCAGACATATGTGGAACAATTTTTAGTCTTTCTTAACGTATTGACTGAATTGATATGCCGACTAAAATATATATACAATGCCTATACAAATTCTTCAACAGCACGCTATGCTCGGAACGTAGATCGTGCCAGCGCTTTACAAAGCTTGAACACTGAAACAGTAGCAGAACGAAGCTAGAAAAAGCAAAATTTCATTCAAAAGCCATAAAATGTAAAATTGAAAGCAATTCTGTTTGTTCGGCGGACGGACGGCTGTGCGTGTTTTGTTATTGTGAAAGAATAAAACGAAGACGAATTGCACCGTTCTTCTCATCGCCCGCTGTCCACAACAAATTGCTCGATTCTTTCTTTCACACTTTATCTGGCAACCGAGTGCTCGATGATTTAACTCTTCTTACGCATATTCACAAAGGAAGTCATACAGAATTCAACAACCTTATACATATCAAACATTATCAAACGCAGTTCGAGTCCAACCAATCGGTATGTCCCTGATCGATGTCGCTAATACTATGTTCGCACTAGACCAAAATTGGGCAATTTCGCTCCTTACCACAATTTCGGCTGAAATTGAGAATTTCAGCTTTTCAATTTCGCCATACAAAAGCACGTCAAACGAAATTGAGGTGGTGAATAAATTGATCTCAATTTCAACGAAATTGGAAGCGAAATTGACTACAAATAGAAAATCAACCTTGATTTTGTAATAGAATATGTTATAAATTGGTATTGAACTGGCAGCACTGAGTACATTTGACTAGTACAATTGTGGCATTGAAGAATTTTTCGAAAAATGAAAAGAAGCTATAAAAAGCGAAATTTGTGGGGTGAAATGGCTGTGAAGTTGCTAATAGAAAACTGGTCAAACAAAATTGACCAGCTACGAGGAGCAAAGCTCAACATCCATATTTTCATGGAAATAGATCAAAATTTAAATGAATATGGCATAAGCGGCAGTGGTGAGGAAGTCAAAAACAAAATTGAAAACTTGGCGGCCAAGTACAGGTATTATATACATATGTTTATATATATTATAATAGAAACATATAACTTATCTTATGCGTACTCTTTCCAGAAAAGAAAAAGCATCTGTTGGGCATTCTGGTGGTTCGCCTAGCGACTGGGAGCTATACCACAAAATCCATGAAATTATTGGAGGGCATACTATTAACAACTTTTGTGTAGAAAGTAGCCTTGATGGTCTGTATATAAAACTTTTATTTATAGAAAATGGTAATTATGGTCTCCCTGTTTTTATATAGAAATTATAATTACGGCGTCTTTGCCGCCATCAACCACACTAATGCCGCTACAAACACCATCAACAACATCATTGACGCAGCCAGCAACACCATCATCATCATTATCGGAACCAACCACACCAACATCATCGCCCTTTCAGTTACCACCAGATTCGACAGCATCAATGTCAGCATGCAAAGCTAAAAGAAAGAACATTCAATGCGAGATTATATAAAAATTTGATAAATGCAGCGAAGACATTAGAAAAATTTGGAAAGATGTAAAGAAAGACGAAGAGGAGATACAATTATTTGAAAAAAAAATGTATGATTTGGAAAAAGAAAGAAATGAATTACTAAAAAAAGGCGTTAACGATACGAATTAAATAAAAGATGCTATTTTGAAATATTTAAATAAAGAAAACAAATAAAAGAAATCAATTACCCAAAAATAAAGTGATAGCTCTCCTTATTTGTTGTGCTTGCGAATCGTTGTCCCCAATAATCGTTGCTTCTTCTATATTAGGACGACTCTCATCAGTGCTCTGCTGAGCTGCAATCCATTTCAGGTTAAGAGAGTCATTCTGCTCATTTAAGAAATTGTGCAGCAAACAACAGACTTTGATAATACTTGAGGAGTTATCAATGTTGTTATTAATGCCCTTTCCAATTCGCCGAAACCGAGCTTTCAGATGACCAAAAGCATTCTCCACCACTCTCCTGCTTTTGGAGAGCACATAGTTAAACTGCTTCTGATCCTCTGGTTACTCAGGTGAATACGGGTAGAGCTTCATTATTTGCGGAGAAAATCTGAACGCAGAGTCCCCGATGATGTACACAGAGACTTGAATATCTGCTATATTTTTGGCATGCTGCTCCAGCAACGGATACTCATCCAGATATTGCTTCAATGAGGAAGACTGATATATCTGGGAGTCATTACACCGCCCAGGGCTTCCAACATTAATGTACATGAAACGATACCTAGTATTTCTCCTATTAAAGAATATGTATAAATTAATAACAAAGAAAACATACCGATAGTCAACCAATGCCAAAAGAATAGTGGAATACCACCCTTTATAGTTGAAGAAATCAACAGCATCTCGAGCTCGGGGGTGCACTTCAATGTGACACCCATCTGGTGGAAGATATGCATTTTTAAATTTGCAAAGAATAACTTCATTAATATTATATTTATACATTACCAAGAGCTCCAAGATATTGTGGCAACCCCAAGGACTGGAAACCATGCACGTTTTGATGAAGTTTTTCAGCAGTTAGCGGGAGTGATTGGAAATACTGATGCCTCAATGAGGACCAAACTTCTTTGCAAAAGCCAATGACAATTTCGCACACTGTAGATTTTCCTACTCCGAAAAGGTTTCCGATACTGCGATACTCTGAAGAGGAACCTAATGCATATAATGCAATAGCGACCCGTTTCTCCAGCGGAATACATTTCCGAAATTTTGTATCCTGCTTCTCCAGATTTCGAAGCATTTCACACAAATACGTAAAATTGCAGCGGCTCATACGGAAATTGCTTTTGAAGAAGTCGTCGTCGTTTACTTGGCAATCGGACTCCCAGAATGAACTCCTTCGATTCTTTAATGAAAATAATGATTATTTGCGGATATAAATGGGCACTTATTTTCCCTCACCACAGTTGATCGTAGTGCCCCAAATGAAGACGCCAAAGCTAGCAATACTGTTTGCCTTGTCATTAGACTGGCAATCTGGAGTTTATTTTTTCTGATTCTCCTTCTCTTAGAAATGCACTTTCTCCGTAGTTGTGTTTGCGAAGCATTTATGTTTCTGATAGAATCCATATATGCCTTGAACACAATTGAAAGCACAAAACACTAAACATATTTGTCTCTGTATATTTGCCTTAAAACACGCACAAAATTGGACCTCGCGCACAAAAAACAAATTCTATCATTTCTGAAACAAATATGACAATTCTCTTTTGTAAACAAATTGAATATATAAAGAATCAGAAGAAGAGCTTGTGAACAAAAGCTGTCAAAATAGAAATAGAGCTATCTCACGGACATGCGTTTCTTTATCTAAAAACAAATGTTCGTAGATAACTCATTTTTTTCTGGAATCCCATAAGAGCCTGTGTAAATTTGCCAGTTGATTTTGTTTTTAGTGTTTTGTTCGTCCAATTGTGTTCAAGGCAATATACGTTAATTATTTGTAAAACTTAGACAATTTCCATTTTTTTCTAATGTTAACAAAACTCTCGCGCAGTAAACAAATGAAACGTCAAATGAAATTGGGAATGCCTAAACCGAACACTGTCAATTTCAAATGAAATTGTATCAATTTCGAGAGCAATTTTGGACTAGTGCGAACATACTATAATGTTGAAAAGTTCTCTGCGTTGAATTCGCCTTTGTAATCTCTTTATGATACATACTTGTTGATCAATTGTCCAGTTTTCACAAACACTATCATACAAAAACACACGCCAATATACGATTTAACAACCAGAGTTGCACATTTTAAAAGTTTCCTAACTCATTATATCTGACAGAAACTCAAACGTAGAAATTGACAGCCCTGAATTTGGTCACCGCTAATTTCTGACATTGAGACAGTGTGTAAAAAATCTGTAGCAGGGATAATAGGATAGGACACTTCGAATTCGCCGCTTCAAAAATCGGTTTGACGTCTATTTTTTATGAGCTGTTGAATTCATGTACCGTATACGTGAGAGCTACCATATTGTTGTTCTTGTTTTCTGTATTTTAGTATGTTGAAAAAGTCAGCTGTTTCATGTATCACCACGGATTAATTTAGTTATGAAATCAGCTTGACTAGACACAGTATCTTTTGAAACGGTTTAACTACTAGTATGTCGATAGCATCGGTGGCTACACACTGTAGTTTCTCATTTGGTTTCAAAAGTCGTAAACATGTGATGCCAAAGTGTGTGTGAAATTTACTGAATATCCAAATGTTGGCCAGAGTGAGAGAAAATATGAACACGCGTTTGGCAAACTACGTTGCTCTTCTCTCGTTTGACAATTGCTTACTTATGTGTGTGCAAAGAACCTGAGAAGTAGGGTCTATTTTCGTTTCAAAAATTCTTTACACTCGAAACCAGAGTGTAGACTTTTGCGTTTCTTCTTCATCTCACACGAACTGAGTGAAACCGTTTCAAAAGATACTGCGTATAGCCAAGGCCATTGGCTTTTAAATTATAAATTTCACCATATATAAACAAAGGTGGTGAAATTTCCCAAACCAAAAATGGTAGGTGCAAACGGATGTTTGACCCCCCAAGTGCATCGAACGATGTATAACAATACTTAATTTGCAAAAATATTAGAAAACAAATGAAAAAATATAAATGCGACCATTGTGCACCAATTATAGCCAAAAATTAGCACAACGCCTACTTTATACCAATTCAATATGTGAAATAAATTAACAAATACTATGTAAAATATGAAAGTATACATTTATTATAATTATAAGGAACTGGTAGATATCTCATGCATATAATGTGGGCATAAACAAAAGTTTAATTTCTTAAATATATTTTTGACGTTTCGAAAAATACACCCATTAAAATCAATATTGCATGCGATATGAGAGGACAGCGCACACTAGAGATGAGCGATATTTCTGTACCGGTGACTTTGTCACCGTGATTTAAAAGTCACTGGTCACTGGAGTGACCGAATATTTTTTTTACCAGTAACAGTGACAGCCTTCGTTCCACGATATTTATTTATATATTCGTTCCTTTCACTGGTTTGTTCCCGTGCCGTGAACTCGGAATACGATATTTTTTCACGAATTATACAAAAACCCAGGGTTACAGAGGAAGACAGGTTAAATTGGCTCGAGTTTACCGTTGTGGAATTACTCCAATTTTATTGTTGTTGTATGGTATTTAAAAAAAAAATACATCAACTTCATAATATTATTTTTAAACAATTACACAGACATGGTATTTTATGACAATGTTGCTTTATTTTATATTAAATATACAAATTTAATGTTAACACCGTAATTTACAATTATTTTATTTGCATGGTCCTATAAATAAAATATTTTATAGACAAAAAAATATTATTTCGTGGTCATTATTTGTTTTTCAAGTTTTTCGATATTTAAACATGTTAAAACTTCTGATATCGGTTACTTTTACCAAAGTCACGGTGATATAAAGTCACTGGTTAAAATCACGGTGACAGAAATGTCACAGTTACTGCTGTCGCCGTTCCTAAAAAATCACTGGAACGCTCATCTCTAGCGCACACGATTTTGTGTGGCCAAGAATGATAGAATACAAGATTGCGCAATGCGCAGGTCCGTTATTCGCTGTCAAAAATGTTGACAACTGACATTCCAGCGCGTGACGTCAAGATAGTTCATATTTGTGTTTGCTTGCATGAACTGCATTCCCATTGCGATACTGCAAAATAAAATAAATTGACAAAATAATATAAAATGAAGTGCAGAGTGAAAAATTGTGAAAGTTTCAAACACGGGGATGCTAGTTCAGAGACCTGCGCCGAGGCATTTTACTCGGCGGCGGCTTAAAGCCGGCTGAGAGCCGTGCTAGGTTCGGCTAGCCATTATTTTGGTGGCTGATGATAATTTTATCAACGAATGTGTACTTTTGCTCTAATATAGCATATTTGTTCTCAAAACATCGTATAATAACTTATCTAAACTTATATATCATAAAGTTCGTCTCTTACAAAGGTAAAATTAGTTTATTCCAATGAAAGAAATTCTGATTATGCTTCAATTCTGGTCCTTTCCCGTCAGATTAGTATTGGGCACAGCCGATGAGAACGGAAACAAGGAAAACTTCGTTGAATAGTTACGCTACTGGTTACAATCCTTACAAACTTAGAAAAAAAAGCATCATATTTTCATACATTGAATTTTATTGAAATATGCCTATATGGAAACTTTACACAAGCAATACTTTTTTATTTTAACATTTTAAGTAATAAAGAAGTAAAAAGTTAAATTTAATTTAATTTTTATGATAATGATATTAGGAAGTTAATTATATTTATAAGCAGAGACTGAAAATAACTGATTCCAATGACCTTCCTCAAAGTTTTGTTAAATAATGTTCTATCTTTCAGAAACCTAAGAATACAATCTAGGAAGATATTCTTTCATTTTTCCATAAAACAATGGAAATCAGAAATCAGATGAACTGCAAGACGAAAGTTTCTTTAATTTTTCACAACCTAAAGAAATCAGCTCGAGGAATTTCTAGCGATATATTATATGTATGTAATAATTTTTCTCCACACTTCGCCACAGTGCATTTGTTCTTCAAAAGAGTTATTTCAAAAAAGTCGGCAGTAAAAGTAGTGTGGATACCTATTATTAATGACTTTTAAAAATAAAAGTCTTCAATAAGAATTATGGGTTGACTTTTATATTTAAAAGCCATTGATAAGAGTCACCAGATGACTTTTTTGAAAAAAATTTATAAAAATTTCAGGTTCTGTTTATAAATTAACTTTTAAAAGTTAAGTTATTACATTAATTATAACGGAATATATAATATATAACGGGAAATAATTTCTAGTGTTGCCTTTAGTAAATTTGCCTTCACGTTTTTACTGCGTTGCATGTTGAAGAGAAATGGGGTAAAATCTGATGTACGTCAGTTTACCTTAAGTAAATGTAATATACCTGCGAATTATTCTTGGTTTTTTGTTGTGAGACTTAGTGGCAACTTTGCGCGGCAACTATGTTTGATAGGATCAAATACTTGCGGCGGCTGCATATTAGCCGAATGCAGCCGAAAGGTACGGCGGCGGCTATAGCCAAAAGTGAATTTGCGGCGGCTCAGCTAAGCCGGCTGGTAGGCCGTTCGGCGCAGGGCACTGTGCTAGTTCGCATCCCCGCAAATTTCAGATATGCTATCGGCCAAAGAATTATTGTGTTTTGTTGCTGCAATTGGTAAACAATATGATGCCGGTGTAAATTTTCAACTATACTTAACTACGCAAATATATTCACTTTACACAGGCTAGTTCATCTAAACCCGAGCAATTATAATAATATTTAATATTTCACGCAAAAGCTTACACTTTTACATGCAAATCGCACATTCATTTGACAGTTCGCTATATTGGAAAACTATGATGGCGTATATACGCAGAACGAAGCATTTTTGAAACCTGATTTGCGCAATGTTGTATTCTATCATTCTTGTTGTGTGGCGAACTACAAATGAGAGGACAGCGCACACGTTTTTTTGTCATAGGTTTAGTGAAATTTCAGCAAAATGCATATGCATTGAAACAGCGAATTCGAAGTGTCCTATCTCATTATCTCTGGTAGGGCTTCCATCTGAATCTAAGTGGAACTGGAATTGCCAAAGATTGCTGATGAAATAAAGAAGCCGAACGTATTAAAAAACTAACTGATTTACTTAAAGACTTGTCAGAACATGGCTCAGAATGTTGCACGCACGGATTCCGAGTTGGTTTATACAGAGGAGCCGCATGCCTCACGTCGCAAAATCATTATGGGAAAGTATACACAAAATAAAAAACCCTTGGGCTTTGATCCGATCAAGTGGATCGCTCGTGCTATTATTGCCACACAAATACTAGCGCTATTTGTGGTCAAGGATCTGTCGTGGCCAATGTTGATATTGCCCGCGTATTGGTTCGGTGGCATCATCGATCCATTCATAAAGCTGGCCGACCGCAATCTAGCTTATAGGCACAGCCGCCCCATGCATAATCGACTGCTAGGTTTTTTCTGTAATTTTTCAATTGGCTTGTCGAAGCTGGTGCGGTATTGCTACACCGGCCGTCTCGAATTGCAGATGGACACGGTACAAATATTGCTAGGGACTGCTAATCTTCTCCAGTTTACCTCTGTGGTTACACATTGCTCCAACTTCATAATACAAAAGTTGAATTCATCCAACTGTCTTGAGTTTGCAGTCTTTGCGAAAACACACAATTTGAATTTGCTGCTGAAGAGAGTAAAAGATTTTATTAATGCACACTTTATGGAAGTAAGTTAATGAAATTGACTTAACTTTATCTTTAGTACTCAGGATCACGATTCCAAATCGAATTAAAATAGATTTCAGTTCTAATTTAACTAATTTATGTTGATCTCTAAATTTGCTATAATTGACTATATTAATTCTTGTGCTTTTAATAATTCTACAATTCTTCTAAGGTTTCCGAGAGTTCAGAATTTCTATATTTAGAAGCTGATGACGTGGCTGAATTAATCACCAGTGACGATGTCAATGTACAATCGGAGGAGTTTATCTTTTCTGCTGTGAAAAATTGGATTGAGCACGATCCAGAAACACGGAAAAACCGCATTCCGAAACTATTAGCTCATGTGCGCCTACCGCTGTTACGGCTAGAGTATATCCTCGAGAATGTAGAGCCTCTCTGTGACACGAAAGAAATGCAAAAATTTATCCTGGATGTTTTGAAATACAACCTGATACCACACCATAAGTTGACATTCGCAGACAAACTCCTAACACATAGACAACCGCAACAACTTATGCTGGCCATATGTAAAAAAGTAAATAATGATGTATTTCCTTACTTATTTCAGATAACCATCTCTTTATTTACGTTACTTTTTTATAGGATTGTAGCATTGAAGTCTATAATAAAACGAAATGGTCTGCACTGAAAATTTTTTTGGAAAAACGTACAGATTTCGATATCGTCGTTATGAACGATCAACTCTTCGTTATGGGAGGGTATGAAGATTCGGCTAATTATTTCGCGAATTCTATTCAAAACTTGTGCATGACGACAATGGAATCAAAAGACATTAATGCTCTGTTTGCAACGAGTTCACAGCACTCGTCGGCACACTACAATGGCTCAGTTTATGTGTTGGGAGCAATAGATAATGCTTTGAATTCATTTCAAATGTACTACCTTCTGTGTTGTTAATAAAGAGACCCTCGAATAATAAATAAACTTTTAGATGGACTCCAGACGATCAGAAATGGGTTTCAGAAACACCGCCACACTTTGCCCGCAATAATGCTGTCATTTGCGTTCTTCTTGAACATGTGTATGTTGTCGGTGGAAAGACCAGTGGTGGAGTAACTACAAACCTCGTGGAATCTTACGATATACATAAAAATGTTTGGGAACCTAGAGCCTCAATGCATTTGGCACGTAATAATCACGGAGTAAGTATTCGCTATAATTTCCGTATATAAATAATACAATGTCTATAATTTATTTAAATTTATGAATTATGAGATTGATATTCGTGAAGCAATATAAATGAATTTTTCATTAGTAGCTGGCCGTTATGAATGACTGCTTGTTTGCAATCGGCGGTCAAGACCCGGAGGAGGATCCATCTATTGAACGGTACAATGCGGCCACAAATAAATGGACTCTTGTATATATTTTTTCATTGAATCACATTGATTTTTATTGCTTTTACACGTGTAATTTTCACAGATTCCTGCTCCCAAACTGACTGGCACCATATTTAACTGCACAACTATTAGCAATCGTATTTATGTATCTGGTGGCGACAATATTTTAAAGGAATACGATCCGGCAAGAAATGTTTGGAAGACTATAGTTGCACCGGAAGCAAAAACATTTGTATTAGTTACAGTTCCAAATGTAATTCCTGCTGATTTCTATAACGATTGAATATATTGTATTCGACTGCATTTTTTAATGATATTATTCTTCTTCCCATTCAATTCATGATTTCTTTGCACTTGCTATATGTTTATTTTGTTTAATACTATTTAATGTCATGAAATTTTCCATAAAACGTTCTGAATGAAATAAAAAATATATAAAATATGTATTTTAATGAATATGATTTAAATTAACAATGAATAAAATAATAATGAATAATAATAAACATTTGAGTTTATATAAAAATGTGTTTTTCGCAAGTTCAAGTTTTAATGAGAAATTGAGATTTATTTTTAGAGTCCAAATTTTATTTAAAAATTAAATAAAGTTAACACAAGTTTCATAACAATTCCGTCCTAACATTTCAATGGGAAAGCTTTCACAATTACATCTATATACATATGTATAAAAACGCTATTACTTGAGAACGGCTGGGCCGATTTGACTGATTGTTATTTTGTTGTGTTCGTAATTGTCAGGACAAGGTTTGTATGAAAGAAAATCGATCGGAAAAGTCGAAAATTTGTATGAAACTAAAACTTCAATAAAAAAATTTTATAAAAAACAGTTTACATCAGTTGTTTGCACTCACATCAAAAAAAAGTTGATAATAATTATTATCAGTGATCAGTGCGTGATAATTTTGTGTTTTTGTTTACTGTGGTCATATAAGTTCGTGATAGTTTAATATTTTGGTTTGCGGCTTGCGCTTTAAAATGCAACCAATTAGACGGTCGACATACGCGTAACTCAGCTCGAATAGGTAACCATCGTGTGAATGAGAAAGGCGAAGAACGCAGACACTATTTGGAAAAAAATCGTATAAGAATTTCGCAAGGGCGATCGATTATGACTCCGGAACAACGTATTTATTTAATCAAGTTCGACTCGCTCAGTACATGCTAACGCTCGAAATAATTTTGAACGTCGATAAAAAAGACGGCCAACCGACACAATCCTTGACGAACGTTTGGGCTTCAGGTACGATCCAACAGTGGATTACGCAGCGGATATGGCCAACTTCGGTACAATGAGCACTTTTTGTCAATTGCTTTGAGGTTTCGACAGGAACCACCTGGAATATGTTGTGCGAGCGGAAAGGTAAAATTACCACAATGGACACCGCCACCAGAGCCATTGGCATCATTGCTTTCTGGCGAAGATACGCTATCGAAGCATTTCTTGGACAACATACAAAAGTATAACAGTTCCTTCCAAATTACTTCATTTGGGGCGAATATTAACAAACTCGAGGCTTTAACCCTTCGTTTAATTATTAAACTTTAATGTAAATTCTTTTTCAAATGCAAATATTACAGATTTACAAAAGAGCTCCAACGACGGAAAACGTCATACAAACTCAAGAAATTGTGTTTGATTTTATAGA
This sequence comes from Myopa testacea, assembly GCA_949629155.1. Classification (NCBI taxonomy): domain Eukaryota; kingdom Metazoa; phylum Arthropoda; class Insecta; order Diptera; family Conopidae; genus Myopa; species Myopa testacea. The sequence goes on from OX451347.1 coordinate 6,356,633, forward strand.
TTCAAGGACAAATTTTAAGATGTATTGCATTAATTTACTAAAGTCATGATCGTATTAAAATTTTTCAGATATTATTATATTTGGGCGAGACGAAGTTCGTCGGGTCAGCTAGTTTAATATACAAACGTATTACGAAATCAATAATTTTAAAACAGTTCCACTTTCAATTTATTTTAGCGGAATCGTAAAAAACAAAAACAACTCAAATCTTTAATGAACGTATAAACACGCTACGGCTAACAATAGAAAGTTTAGAAATGTTGAATTTATCTATTCACTCACTAAGTAGTTTTAACACACTCCTTTACAGTATCTCTTACACACGCACACACAGTATTCTTTATTTAAAATTTAAATTATTATTATCAAGTTTCATTAAATCGCATGACACGTCGTCATCGCCATCAGATGAAAAACTGTACTAATACTCCAAATGATACTTTCGAAATTATATGGACATGGGCAAGCCAATTGGAAGATTACAGAAGAAACCTAGCACTCGATTATGCATGGTCGGCTGTGCTCAAAAGCTAGATTGTGCGAAATCTCATGCACGGCCAGCATTAGGGAATGATTGATGATGCCACCGAAGTGACCACCATAGCGCCAGCGATCCACTTGAAATTTGGATCACAGCTGAGGAGTTTTTTGATTTGTGGATACGTTTCCATTATGATTTTGCAACGCGAGGCATGCGGCTCCTCGGTATAAACCCACTCGAAATCTGTGAGTGAAACTTTCTGACCCATGTTCTGGCAAGTCTTTAAGTAAATCAGTTTTCGGCTTCTATATATCATTAACAATCTTTGGCAATTGCATTTCCACTTATATTCAGATGGAAGCCCTACTCTTTCTCCGGTTCTAGTTCACCGACCGTTCATGGTGAAACATGAAACAGCTGATATTTCAACATACTGAAAGACGGAAAACAAGAACAACAATATGGTAGCTCTCACGCATAGTGTACATGAATTCAACAGCTCATAAAAAATAGACGTCAAACCGATTTTTGAAGCGGCGAATTTGAAGTGTCCTATCTCATTATCTCTGGTGCAGATAGCTACTATCAGGTGGTTTATACGAGTACCTGGTCGAGTGGAACCTAATTTCTACTGATTTGTACGGAATATTAAACTTGCTCAATTTATTGAACTATGTATTTTTTAAAAGCCATATCTAAATAATAGGTGCCTAGTTTCGATCTTTTAAAATTGTTTACATTTTATTAACGCTTACAAACCACTTCGAAAATTTACATATGTCGCGGTTAGTTTACGAGTTCACTTCATAATTTGAAGAGTGATATCTTTCTACCGATTACATTTCTGCCGTTGGGAAAGGCTTTCTTCTATATAATCAAAAGATTTTTGCGATTACTGCCGTAATTATGGAGATAAATCAACTTTTTCTCAAAAATTAGGCATATATATGTAAATATGTAGTTTTGTAAAAAAATGTGTCTCTCTTAAATGACAATAAAGATATCAATTTGAATTATATATCCCATCCCATTGCGTTATTTTTATATCCCATTATTTCCGCTTTCCAACGATATGTAATATGTTTGGCAATCTCAAATGTTTTTGGCAGTTTATAATTATTTACTTTGAAAATTTTTCAATTTACGAGTTTCGGTTTGCGTGACTGGACATTCCTCCATCTTCCATTAGAGGGAGTGATGGGATTGGTCCAAAAATACTGTATTACTCAATGTATTATAAAGTTTAGGGATTTCTGGACATCATAAGTTGGGGGTTTTAGACATTTGATATTTTTATTAGAAAATTATGAATTTTTGTTTTATTGAAAATGTAATTGTGAAACCTTTCCCATTGAATTATTCTGACGAAATTGTTACAAAACTTGTGTTAATTTTATTCAATTTTTAAACAGTATTTGAACTCAATAAATCTCAATTTCTCATTAAAACTTGAACTTGCGAAAAACACATTTTTATGAAAAATGAAATGTTTATTATTATTCTTTAATATTGTATTCATGTAAATTTAAATCATATTAATTAAAATACATATTTTAATACTTGTAGAAATTTCTTACAATGTTATAAGATTATTCAAATACAATAAAAAAAAATTAAACTGCTATTTGATTCAGAAAGTTTTATGGAAAATTTCATGACATTAAATGATATTAAACAAAATAAAACTATAGCAAGCGCAAAGGAATCATGAATTCAATGGGAAGAATAATATAATTAAAAAAAAAAAATCAGTCGAATGCAATAATATTGTCGTTATAGAATTCAGCAGGAATTACATTTGGAACTGTAACTAATATAAATGTTTTTGCTTCCGGTGCAACTATAGTCTTCCAAACATTTCTTGCCGGATCGTATTCTTGCAAAATATTGTCGCCACCAGATACATAAATGCGATTGCTAATAGTCGTGCAGTTAAATTTGGTGCCAGTCAGTTTGGGAGCAGGAATCTGCGAAAATTACACTAATATTGTCGTTATAGAATTCAGCAGGAATTACATTTGGAACTGTAACTAATATAAATGTTTTTGCTTCCGGTGCAACTATAGTCTTCCAAACATTTCTTGCCGGATCGTATTCTTGCAAAATATTGTCGCCACCAGATACATAAATGCGATTGCTAATAGTCGTGCAGTTAAATTTGGTGCCAGTCAGTTTGGGAACAGGAATCTGCGAAAATTACACGTGTAAAAGCAATAAAAATCAATGTGATTCAATGAAAAAATATATACAAGAGTCCATTTATTTGTGGCCGCATTGTACCGTTCAATAGATGGATCCTCCTCCGGGTCTTGACCGCCGATTGCATACAAGCAGTCATTCATAACGGCCATCTAATAATGAAAAATTTATTTATATTGCTTTGCGAATATCAATCTTATACATAATTCATAAATTTAAATAAATTATAGACATTGTATTATTTATATACGGAAATTATAGCGAATACTTACGCCGTGAAAACTACGTGGCAAATGCATTGAGGCTCTAGGTTCCCAAACCTTTTTATGTATATTGTAAGATTCTACGAGGTTTGTAGTTACTCCACCACTGGTTTTTCCACCGACAACATACACATCTTCATCAAGAACGCAAATGACAGCATTATTGCGGGGAAAATGTGGCGGTGTTTCTGAAACCCATTTCTGATCGTCTGGACTCCATCTAAAAGTTTATTTATTATTCGAGGGTTCGTTATTAACAACACAGAAGAAGGTACCTTTGAAATGAATTTGAAGTATTATGTATTGCTCCCATCACATAAACTGAGCCATTGTAGTGTGCCGATGAGTACTGTGAAGTCGTTGCAAACAGAGCATTAATGACTTTTGATTCCATTGTCGTCATGCACAAGTTCTCAATACTATTCTTGAAAGAATTTCTCGAAATATCAAACCCTCCCATGATGAAAAGTTGATCGTTCATAACGACGACATTAAAATCTCTACGTTTTTCCAATACAAATTTCAGTGAAGACCATTTCGTTTCATTATAGACCTCAATGCTACAATCCTATCATAAAGCAACGTAAATAAATAACTCGATATCTAAAATCAGTAAGGAAATTCATCATTTACTTGTTTAGATATGGCCAGCAGAAGTCTGTGCGGTTTTCTATATGTTAGTTTGTCTGCGAATACCGATTTGTGGTGTGGAACCAGGTTGTATTTCAAAGCCTCCAGGATTAATTTTTGCATTTCTTTCGTATCACATAGAGGCTCTACATTCTCAAGGATGTAATCTGGCTGTAACAGTGGTAGGCGCACGTGTGAGAATAGCTCCGGAATGTGGCTTTTCCGTGTTTCTGATTCGTGCTCAATCCAATTTTTCACAGCAGAGAAGATAAACTCCTCCGATTGTACATTGACATCGTCACTGGTGATTAATTCAGCCACTTCATCAGCTTCTAAATATAGAAATTCTGAACTCTCGGAAACCTAAGAAGAATTGAAAAATTATTAAAAGCACAAAAAATAGTCTAGTTTAGAGATCAGCATTAGTTAAATTAGAACTGAAATTTGGAATCGTGATCCTGACTACTAAAGATAAAGTGAAGTTAATTTCATTAACTTACTTCCATAAAGTGTGCATTAATAAAATCTTTTATTCTCTTCAGCAGCAAATTCAAATTATGTGTCTTCGCAAAGACTGCAAACTCAAGGCAGTTGGATGAATTCAACTTTTGCACTATGAAGTTGGAGCAAAGTGTAACCACAGAGGTAAACTGGAGAAAATTAGCAGTCCCTAGCAATATTTGTACCGTCTCCATCTGCATTTCGAGACGGCCGGTGTAGCAATAACGCACCAGCTTCTCCAGGATGTCGCCGCTTACTTCTTTCAGGGTAACTTCTTTAGCCATTGACTCGCACAGTGAACCGGTGAACATTGCAGCGAAATAATCACTTGCTGCCACCAACACCAGTCGATGTCCAGATATGCTGTTCATAAAAAAAGAAGAATGGAAGTTATGAATGAATGAATTTTATTTTAAATATTCACAACTACTAAAATCTTATTATGCTATACTTCAAAAGAACTAGCTTGTTATGCTTGTTGTTATAATAAATAGATGAATGAAATGAAATTAATAAAAAACTTTGTCTGTAAAGATGCGATAGTTTGTTGTTAAAAATTGAGCATGTTATTTTACAGACCTAATCTGCAAAACTAGGATACGTAAGAAATCTCGTTATTTACGGAGTTTCTTGTAAATTCAAATAATAATGAAAGAAAGGACATATAATTAGTAGTGTGAATCAAATTTTGTAAAAATAAATCGAATACTTTTAAGCAATGTCATCTAGAATTTCTTTGACTGACTTAACCGTAAAGGAAGTAAGTGTATGTTTCGTCACGGCAATCGTGACAATGCAATCTGAATGTGCTCATATTTCAAAGGCTTTAGAAAAAACTGTGTAATTTTCAATAAACTTGCCGCTTATCATCGACGTCTGCAATCAGGGTCACATCAAAAAGTTGGCCGCTCTTCAAACAAGTGTGCATACGGTTCACTAATTCACCGAAATAATCGGGAGTACACTCGATGATTTCCAATTCTTCTGCGTTTTCCATTATATTATGTTTGTAAAAAACCGTTATGACTGAAAATAAAAGAATGGTTAAAAGTTTCATAAGGTCACTTTCACATTAACTGCGAAATTCCAATAAAATTTCTTAAATTTCGAATTAACCGATAAATATACTCTTGTTATATGTATATGTAGTTATTTTTTATAAAAGGAAAAGAAAGGTATGTTATATATATGTAAATTTAAATTATTTTAAAACAGGAAACTGCCTTTAAAGTCTGGATGAAGTTATAGATCATGTTCGAAGATTTAGTTTAAACGCCTATATTTCCTTATAATCGTACCGTTATAAAGGTATTAGAAATATCAATGTATAAAGATGTATGCATATATATGTATGTATGTAAGCTAAATTTCAATTAGCCCTTTTTTAAAAAACCAAATCCTTTTTGGTTGAGTGCTGCTGCTATTATTGTTGTTACTGTTTGATGTTTTGTTGACGCTGCTGTTATATCGTCGCTGTTAGAATTGTTGTTGTTACCGCTTGCTTGCAAAGTCAGCGGTTCTTTCGAATGATGACATGATGCAACGAGTATATATTATGAAGAGATTTCAACGCAAGTTACTCGTTGAAAACTACATGAGATTGTGCACGAACTTGGGTCGACAGAGAAAACCGACGCTGACTGCGGCCGCTGCTGCGAACCAAAGAAAGGGAATGAAAACAAACGGCAGCAAAGTCTTTTGGTTTCTCAGCTGCACGTGCGGCTGAGTGCAATGCTGATATCGCGGCAACTCCCTCACACCACATGCGTTTTACGCACATAGATTTGTAGTTTTTTGTTGCTTTCCTTATAAATCTGTTTCCTACCTTCGCGTACCCCTGGCCAAAAAGCTCATGTGTTGATTTTTATAAATGAAACCAAATAACACTTTGGTCTGGTGCTGAGTTCCTGTGCTTTTGTTTTTTTGCTAACGATACCCATACCAACCTGATCTGTGCTATAGTTTAAGTGATATAGACGGTTAAAGTTCAAAGTTTAAAGGGTTATACAACCGGAAGTGGAAGAGACCATCGCTGTTTGGTATTCTTATTGAAGTCAAGGCCAAAAATAACAACAAAATGTACATAGATCACCCTAAACCACCTATTAAAGCAGAAACCTGAAACCTCAAGATTTATGTTGAGGTCCTTCCATTAACGTGAACAAAATACACTCAATTCTGTTTTTACACGGTCGTGTTTTACACGGTTTTGATATAACACGGTTTGAAAATAAACAAATTTTAAATTTTTTTACACGATTTTATTCCATTTAGCACGATAAAAAATCTTTTCGGTTAAATTTTTTTTTGTTTAATTTAATTTTTACGAAATATGTTTATATCACAAATTAGGGAGAATTCCCTTTTTGTGGACACAAGCAAACTTACTGGTCAGAGCAATTGTAAATAGCACAAATATAGGGGAATTCCCTTTTAGTGCATACAATCAAATTTATTTGTGACAGCAACTAGAATGTGTTAATATTTTCCGAACTATGTTTTTTTCTTTAATAACTATGCTTGTGTAAAAACACATTATATATGTGATTTAATAAAATAAACCTGAATAGTTGTTCTTAACAAATCCTTGTTTTTCACTAATTTTAATAGGTTTTAGAGATAAGGAACCAATCACCTATTTTGCATACGATTAATGTCTTTTTTTACACGGTTTTTTTAACACGGGTTTTCCTGGAACCAATTTCCGTGTAAAAATTGAGTGTATTTTTTATTTTATCTTCTTATTACTAGTAATTTTTGAGTGTAGTTACGCTAATAATCATTCAATTGAATATTTCAGTTGAAATATTTCGAGGTTATGTGCGAGGTACGCGTGCTTTCCTTGTTTCTTCACAAATCACTTACTTATAATTTCAAGTTCTTCGTAAACAGAGCTTTCGGTATTAGAAAAATACACAATTTTTAGACGCCACAACACTTATATAGTTTTATAATAAAGTTACTCACTAGAAAGAATTGAAATCGGCGGATTCTGCGAAATTTTCAAAATCAGCGCCAAAATTCCAGAATGACCGAAAGCTTGCGTCGATCGACGTACAATAAAAAGCTGTTTCGTTCTGCGCATATACGTAACGCCCAAGAATGATAGAATAAAGATAACGAATTGTAGACGTCCTTTATATGTTTACGTTTGACAGTGACGTCACAAAGTACAAAAATTGACAGATTCCTTAAGGTGTGTTCACACATCGCTCTCGCTATCAGTTGCAAATTGAAACTTTCAATTACTTCTATATGCCGCTTGTTACGCTACTGAGCATTTGAAAAAAGAATGTCATTTTGGCAACTTGTGAGTTTCCTTACAAAATTCAGAAAAATATTTTGGGAGGATGCAACTCTTGGCAACAGTTTTAAAACTATCACATTAATCTAAAAATGCACATGGAACCTTTTCTCAAGCCAATAGCTGCACAATATTGAATATTTTTCAAAGGAAACGAAGTTAATTTTGGAACAAATGCAGAACAGCTGCCAAGCTCAGATTTTTTTTACCGTTATTTGAGACCGTTATAAACGGAAGTGGCCATGTTTTTTCGGGGGCTGGTCAGCCATCTTTGATTTATGACCGTTTGAAGGTCAGATAAATGTACTAATAAAAGGCACTTATCTCGTAAACTAAGTGAGCTAGCGGAACAAGCAAAGAACTCTTGGAAAGGTATTTTGAATACCTTTAATTTATATAATATACATGTTTGTCCATAACATGGCAATTAAGGAGTTATATTGATTTTTAGAAAAATGTGACAAGTTGACTTTGAAACAATAATTTTGTTTTGCCAAACGGACACATTAAGGTATAAAACAAATTACAGTTATGGAAAGCCTGTTCTTTTACCTTTAAAATGGTATATAATATGTTATACTTACTATTGTATTTCATTACTTTAGCTTTACTTTTCAAAATTTCAATAACAATTTTGCCTTCGCCGCTCTAGTGAAAAACATTTTAAATTAAAAATTTTTTATGAAAAATCGCATGATTATATATTATGGCAGTTTTAAGTTATTAGTCATAATAAAATTCATAATCTGATGAATCAGAGTCACTATCTTTTTGTCCTTTAATTTTAAAATGTGACCATGAGGGCACCTATATAAACCTTCACTGGGAATCAAATTCCAAGATATTATTGTGTTTAGGGACTTATCGTTAAGTTTACCACCATTAAATAAATCGTTAATGTCTAAGAAATTCATTTTATTAGATTTTCACAATATTCAAGTTTCCTGCTTGAAAAACTAAGAAGTGTTTAACTGATTTAAGTGGAACGTTTCGATTTAAAAAACCAACACATTGAACTTATAACGGTTTTGGTAATAAACAGAATGAAACACGAAAACAAGAATTAGTAATGCATAATTAGTATGAGTAATTGATGTTTGGGAATTATAAAATTTCCCTGAAAATCGTATAATTTGAAATGTTGTTTTATTAGAGCGCCGCAGGCAAAAAATTTGTATGAAAAATCGCGCGATTTTTCATAAAAATTTTTGAATTTAAAATGTTTTTCACTAGAGCGGCAAAGGCAAAATTGTTATTGAAATTTTGAAAAGTAAAGCTAAAGTAATGAAATACAATAGTAAGTATAATATATTATATACCATTTTAAAGGTAAAAGAACAGGCTTTCTACAACTGTAATTTGTTTTATACCTTAATGTGTCCGTTTGGCAGAAAAAAATTATTGTTTCAAGGTCAACTTGTCACATTTTTCTAAAAATCAATATAACTCCTTAACCGCCATGTTATGGACAAACATGTATATTATATAAATTAAAGGTATTCAAAATACCTTTCCAACAGTTCTTTGCTTGTTCCGCTAGCTCACTTAGTTTACGAGATAAGTGCCTTTTATTAGTACATTTATTTGACCTTCAAACGGTCATAAATCCAAGATGGCTGACCAGCCCCTGACAAAAACCATACAGTTCCGTTCCTGATGGTCCCAACTAACGGTAAAAAAAAGGAAAAAAAAATCTGAGCTTGGCAGCTATTCTGCATTTATGCCCAACCGCTCTTAAATGCAATGTAGTTTTTCATTCTTGTTTACTTAAAAATTCAAACAAATAATAAATAACAATGTGTGTGTCGTTGGTATCCCTGCCACTAACTCTCCTACATAATTTTGTGATGGTGTGGTAACAAACCACAACGCTTTATCTTTTCAGTTATCTTGGTTTTTAATAGCCGGTTTTAGCTTGTAACAAGAAAACAATTTCACCATAAAACTCACATACACTTAATTTTCAAAAGTATTAAAAATAAATAAAATAAGGGAATACGAAACCATTCGATACATATTATTTATTTGTACTTCCAAAATAATGACAACATATTTTTATATGAACTCAAATGTTTATTATTATTCATAAATATTGTATTTATTAGCAATTTAAATCATCGAAAGAGGCTCGCGAATTCAAAAATATTCAGTCATAGCATTCAGTAGGAATTACATTTGGAACTGTAACTAATACAAATGTTTTTGCTTTCGGTGCATCTATAGTCTTCCAAACATTTCTTGACGGATCGTATTCTTGCAAAATATTGTCGCCACAAGATACATAAATGCGATTGCTAATAGTTGTGCAGTTAAATTTGGTGCCAGTCAGCTTGGGAGCAGGAATCTGCGAAAATTACACGTGTAAAAGCAACAAAAGCCAATGTGATTCAATTTAAAAATATATACAAGAGTCCATTTATTTGTGGCCGCATTGTACCGTTCAATAGATGATTCCAACCCTGGGTCTTGACCACCGATTGCATACATGCAGTCATTCATGACGGCCAGCTAATGAAAAAATGCTATATTGTTTCACAAATATGAATCTTATAATTCATAAATTTGATTAAATTATATATAAATTGGTTATTTAAGTATGTTAGACCCAACATTGTATTATTTATATACGCAAATTATATCGGATACTTACGCCATGAAAACTACGTGGCAAATGCATTGAGGCCATAGGTTCCCAAACCTTTTTATGTATATTGTAAGATTCTACGAGGTTTGTAGTTACTCCACCACTGGTTTTTCCACCGACAACATACACATCTTCATCAAGAACGCAAATGACAGCATTATTGCGGGGAAAATGTGGCGGTGTTTCTGAAACCCATTTCTGATCGTCTGGACTCCATCTTAAAGTTTATTTATTAATCGAGGATCGTTATTAACAACACAGAAGAGAGTACATTTGAAATGAATTCAAAGCATTATCTATTGCTCCCAACACATAAACTGAGCCATTGTAGTGTGTCGACGAGTGCTGTAAAGTCGATGCAAACCCAGCATTAAAGATTTTTAATTCCATTGTCGTCATACACAAGTTTTCAATAGAATTCTCGAAATCATATTCATCTTCATACCCTCCCATAACGAAGAGTTGATCATTCATAACGACGACATCGAAATCTGTACGTTTTTCAAATACAATTTTTAGTGGAGACCATTTTGTTTTATTATAGACCTCAATGCTACAATCCTATAAAAAAGGTCCGTAAAGAAAGAGATGGTTATCTGAAATCAGTAAGGAAATTCATCATTATTATTTACTTGTTTAGATAAGGCCAACAGAAGTTTGTGCGGTTTTCTATGTGTTAAGAGTTTATCTGCGAATATCAATTTATGGTGTGGTATCAGGTTGTATTTTAAAGCATCCAGGATTAATTTTTGCATTTCTTTAGTTTCACAGAGAGGCTCTACATTCTCGAGGATATACTCTGGCCGTAACAGCGGTAGGCGCACATGAGCTAATAGCTCCGGAATGTGGCTTTTCCGTGTTTCTGACTCGTGCTCAATCCAATTTTTCACAGCAGAGAAGATAAACTCCTCCGATTGTACATTGACATCGTCACTGGTGATTAATTCAGCCACTTCATCAGCTTCTAAATACAGAAATTCTGAACTCTCGGAAACCTAAGAAAGATTGTAGAATTATTAAAAGCACAAGAAATAGTCTAGTTAAGTATAGCAAATTTAGAGATCAACATTAGTTAAAATAGAACTGAAATCTATATTAATTCGATTTGGAAGCGTGATCCTGACTACTAAAGATAAAGTGAAGTTAATTTCATTAACTTACTTCCATAAAGTGTGCATTAATAAAACCTTTTACTCTCTTCAGCAGCAAATTCAAATTATGTGTCTTCGCAAAGACTGCAAACTCAAGGCAGTTGGATGAATTCAACTTTTGTACTATGAAGTTGGAGCAAAGTGTAACCACAGAGGTAAACTGGAGAAAATTAGCAGTTCCTAGCAGTATTTGTACCGTCTCCATCTGCAATTCGAGACGACCGGTGTAGCAATAACGCACCAGCTTCTCCAGGATGTCGCCGCTTACTTCTTTCAGGGTAACTTCTTTCGCCATGGACTCGCACAGTGACCCAGTGAACATTGCAGCGAAATAATCACTTGCTGCCACCAGCACAAGTCGATGTCCAGATATGCTGTTCATAAAAAAAGAAGAATGGAAGTTATGAATGAATGAATTTTATTTTAAATATTCACAACTACTAAAATCTTATTATGCTATACTTCAAAAGAACTAGCTTGTTATGCTTGTTGTTATAATAAATAGATGAATGAAATTAAATTAATAAAAAACTTTGTCTGTAAAGATGCGATAGTTTGTTGTTAAAAATTGAGCATGTTATTTTACAGACCTAATCTGCAAAACTAGGATACGTAAGAAATCTCGTTATTTACGGAGTTTCTTGTAAATTCAAATAATAATGAAAGAAAGGACATATAATTAGTAGTGTGAATCAAATTTTGTAAAAATAAATCGAATACTTTTAAGCAATGTCATCTAGAATTTCTTTGACTGAGTTAACCGTAAAGGAAGTAAGTGTATGTTTCGTCACGGCAATCGTGACAATGCAATCTGAATGTGCTCATATTTCAAAGGCTTTAGAAAAAACTGTGTAATTTTCAATAAACTTGCCGCTTATCATCGACGTCTGCAATCAGGGTCACATCAAAAAGTTGGCCGCTCTTCAAACAAGTGTGCATACGGTTCACTAATTCACCGAAATAATCGGGAGTACACTCGATGATTTCCAATTCTTCTGCGTTTTCCATTATATTATGTTTGTAAAAAACCGTTATGACTGAAAATAAAAGAATGGTTAAAAGTTTCATAAGGTCACTTTCACATTAACTGCGAAATTCCAATAAAATTTCTTAAATTTCGAATTAACCGATAAATATACTGTTGTTATATGTATATGTAGTTATTTTTTATAAAAGGAAAAGAAAGGTATGTTATATATATGTAAATTTAAATTATTTTAAAACAGGAAACTGCCTTTAAAGTCTGGATGAAGTTATAGATCATGTTCGAAGATTTAGTTTAAACGCCTATATTTCCTTATAATCGTACCGTTATAAAGGTATTAGAAATATCGATGTATAAAGATGTATGCATATATATGTATGTATGTAAGCTAAATTTCAATTAGCCCTTTTTTAAAAAACCAAACCCTTTTTGTTTGAGTGCTGCTGCTATTATTGTTGTTACTGTTTGATGTTTTGTTGACGCTGCTGTTATATCGTCGCTGTTAGAATTGTTGTTGTTACCGCTTGCTTGCAAAGTCAGCGGTTCTTTCGAATGATGACATGATGCAACGAGTATATATTATGAAGAGATTTCAACGCAAGTTACTCGTTGAAAACTACATGAGATTGTGCACGAACTTGGGTCGACAGAGAAAACCGACGCTGACTGCGGCCGCTGCTGCGAACCAAAGAAAGGGAATGAAAACAAACGGCAGCAAAGTCTTTTGGTTTCTCAGCTGCACGTGCGGCTGAGTGCAATGCTGATATCGCGGCAACTCCCTCACACCACATGCGTTTTACGCACATAGATTTGTAGTTTTTTGTTGCTTTCCTTATAAATCTGTTTCCTACCTTCGCGTACCCCTGGCCGAAAAGCTCATGTGTTGATTTTTATAAATGAAACCAAATAACACTTTGGTCTGGTGCTGAGTTCCTGTGCTTTTGTTTTTTTGCTAACGATACCCATACCAACCTGATCTGTGCTATAGTTTAAGTGATATAGACGGTTAAAGTTCAAAGTTTAAAGGGTTATACAACCGGAAGTGGAAGAGACCATCGCTGTTTGGTATTCTTATTGAAGTCAAGGCCAAAAATAACAACAAAATGTACATAGAGATCATCCTAAACCACCTATTAAATTAGGAACTTCCTGAAACCTCAAGATTTATGTTGAGGTCCTTCCATTAACGTGAACAAAACACTCACACTCAAAACAATTACACTCAATTCTGTTTTTACACGGTTTTGATATAACACGGTTTGAAAATAAACAAATTTTAAATTTTTTTACACGATTTTATTCCATTTAGCACGATTAAAAATCTTTTCGGTTAAATTTCTTTTTGTTTAATTTAATTTTTACGAAATATGTTTATATCACAAATTAGGGAGAATTCCCTTTTTGTGGACACAAGCAAACTTACTGGTTAGAGCCATTGTAAGTAGCACAAATATAGGGGAATTCCCTTTTAGTGCATACAATCAAATTTATTTGTGACAGTAACTAGAATGTGTTAATATTTTCCGAACTATGTTTTTTTCTTTAATAACTATGCTTGTGTAAAAACACATTATATATGTGATTTAATAAAATAAACCTGAATAGTTGTTCTTAAAAAATCCTTGTTTTTCACTTATTTTAAGTTTTTTTTATTTTTATTTAGAGATAAGGAACCAATCACCTATTTTGCATACGATTAATGTCTTTTTTTACACGTTTTTTTTTAACACGGGTTTTCCTGGAACCAATTTCCGTGTAAAAATTGAGTGTATTTTTTATTTTATCTTCTTATTACTAGTAATTTTTGAGTGTAGTTACGCTAATAATCATTCAATTGAATATTTCAGTTGAAATATTTCGAGGTTATGTGCGAGGTACGTGTGCTTTCCTTGTTTCTTCACAAATCACTTACTTATAATTTCAAGTTCTTCGTAAACAGAGCTTTCGGTATTAGAAAAATACACAATTTTTAGACGCCACAACACTTATATAGTTTTATAATAAAGTTACTCACTAGAAAGAATTGAAATCGGCGGATTCTGCGAAATTTTCAAAATCAGCGAACAAATCAGCGCCAAAATTCCAGAATGACCGAAAGCTTGCGTCGATCGACGTACAATAAAAAGCTGTTTCGTTCTGCGCATATACGTAACGCCCAAGAATGATAGAATAAAGATAACGAATTGTAGACGTCCTTTATATGTTTACGTTTGACAGTGACGTCACAAAGTACCAAAATTGACAGATTCCTTAAGGTGTGCTCACACATCGCTCTCGCTATCAGTTGCAAATTGAAACTTTCAATTACTTTTAAATGCCGCTTGTTACGCTACTGAGCATTTGAAAAAAGAATGTCATTTTGGCAACTTGTGAGTTTCCTTACAAAATTCAGAAAAATATTTTGGGAGGATGCAACTCTTGGCAACAGTTTTAAAACTATCACATTAATATAAAAATGCACATGGAACCTTTTCTCAAGCCAATAGCTGCACAATATTGAATATTTTTCAAAGGAAACGAAGTTAATTTTGGAACAAATGCAGAACAGCTGCCAAGCTCAGATTTTTTTTACCGTTATTTGAGACCGTTATAAACGGAAGTGGCCATGTTTTTTCGGGGGCTGGTCAGCCATCTTGGATTTATGACCGTTTGAAGGTCAAATAAATGTACTAATAAAAGGCACTTATCTCGTAAACTAAGTGGGCTAGCGGAACAAGCAAAGTACTGTTGGAAAGGTATTTTGAATATGGCCTCAATGCATTTGCCACGTCGTTTTCATGGCGTAAGTATCCGATATAATTTGCGTATATAAATAATACAATGTTGGGTCTAACATACTTAAATAACCAATTTATATATAATTTAATCAAATTTATGAATTATAAGATTCATATTTGTGAAACAATATAGCATTTTTTCATTAGCTGGCCGTCATGAATGACTGCATGTATGCAATCGGCGGTCAAGACCCGGAGGAGGATCCATCTATTGAACGGTACAATGCGGCCACAAATAAATGGACTCTTGTATATATTTTTAAATTGAATCACATTGATTTTTGTTGCTTTTACACGTGTAATTTTCGCAGATTCCTGCTCCCAAGCTGACTGGCACCAAATTTAACTGCACGACTATTAGCAATCGCATTTATGTATCTGGTGGCGACAATATTTTGCAAGAATACGATCCGTCAAGAAATGTTTGGAAGACTATAGATGCACCGAAAGCAAAAACATTTGTATTAGTTACAGTTCCAAATGTAATTCCTACTGAATGCTATGACTGAATATTTTTGAATTCGCGAGCCTCTTTCGACGAATTTCAAAGGTTCCCAAACCTTTTTATGTATATTGTAAGATTCTACGAGGTTTGTAGTTACTCCACCACTGGTTTTTCCACCGACAACATACACATCTTCATCAAGAACGCAAATGACAGCATTATTGCGGGGAAAATGTGGCGGTGTTTCTGAAACCCATTTCTGATCGTCTGGACTCCATCTTAAAGTTTATTTATTAATCGAGGATCGTTATTAACAACACAGAAGAGAGTACATTTGAAATGAATTCAAAGCATTATCTATTGCTCCCAACACATAAACTGAGCCATTGTAGTGTGTCGACGAGTGCTGTAAAGTCGATGCAAACCCAGCATTAAAGATTTTTAATTCCATTGTCGTCATACACAAGTTTTCAATAGAATTCTCGAAATCATATTCATCTTCATACCCTCCCATAACGAAGAGTTGATCATTCATAACGACGACATCGAAATCTGTACGTTTTTCAAATACAATTTTTAGTGGAGACCATTTTGTTTTATTATAGACCTCAATGCTACAATCCTATAAAAAAGGTCCGTAAATAAAGAGATGGTTATCTTAAATCAGTAAGGAAATTCATCATTATTATTTACTTGTTTAGATAAGGCCAGCAGAAGTTTGTGCGGTTTTCTATGTGTTAAGAGTTTGTCTGCGAATGTCAATTTATGGTGTGGTATCAAGTTGTATTTTAAAGCATCCAGGATCAATTTTTGCATTTCTTTAGTTTCACAGAGAGGCTCTACATTCTCGAGGATATACTCTGGCCGTAACAGCGGTAGGCGCACATGAGCTAATAGCTCCGGAATGTGGTTTTTTCGTGTTTCTGGCTCGTGCTCAATCCAATTTTTCACAGCAGAGAAGATAAACTCCTCCGATTGTACATCGACATCATCACTGGTAATTAATTCAGCCACGTCATCAGCTTCTAAATATAGAAATTCTGAACTCTCGGAAACCTAAGAAGAATTGTGGAATTATTAAAAGCACAAAAAATAGTCTAGTTGAGTATAGCAAATTTAGAGATCAACATATTATAAATTAGTTAAAATAGAACTGAAATCTATATTAATTCGATTTGGAAGCGTGATCCTGACTACCAAAGATAAAGTGAAGTTAATTTCATTAACTTACTTCCATAAAGTGTGCATTAATAAAACCTTTTATTCTCTTCAGCAGCAAGTTCAAATTGTGTGTCTTCGCAAAGACTGCAAACTCAAGGCAGTTGGATGAATTCAACTTTTGTACTATGAAGTTGGAGCAAAGTGTAACCACAGAGGTAAACTGGAGAAAATTAGCAGTCCCTAGCAGTATTTGTACCGTCTCCATCTGCATTTCGAGACGGCCGGTGTAGCAATAACGCACCAGCTTCTCCAGGATGTCGCCGCTTACTTCTTTCAGGGTAACTTCTTTAGCCATGGACTCGCACAGTGAACCGGTAAACATTGCAGCGAAATAATCACTTGCTGCCACCAACACAAGTCGATGGCCAGATATGCTGTTCATAAAAAAAGTAAAAAAAAGTAAAGTTATGAATGAAAGAACTTTGTCTGTAAAGATGCAATACTGAGTTCTTCAAAATTGGTCGTATCATTTTATAGACTCAATCTGAAAAACCTCGATGTTTACAGAGTTCCTTGTAAATTCAAATACGTTATGAACAAATAAGGTCGAGAAACGGTAGACAATTAGTGGTGTGAAGCAAATTTTGTATAAATATCGAAATACTTTTAAGGAATGTCATAGAGAGTCTCGTTGATGTGTTAACCGTAAAGGAAGTAAGTGTATGTTTCGTCACGACAAATCGCGATAATGCAATCTGAATGTGCTCATATTTCAAAGGCTTTAGAAAAAACTGTGTAATTTTTAATAACTTGCCGCTTGCCATCGATGTCTGCAATCAGGGTCACATCACAAAGTTGGCCGCTCTTCAAACAAGTGTGCATACGGTTCACTAATTCACCGAAATAATCGGGATTACACTCGATGTTTTCCGATTCTTCCGGGTTTTCCATTATATTATGTTTGTAAAAAGAAGTTATGACTGAAAATAAAAGAATGGTCAAAGGTTACATTAGTAAATAAGGTCACCATACACTTTCACATTAACTGCGAAATTTCAATAAACCAATAAGAGAAATTAGAAAAGTGGAACTATACGGTTCAATTTCGAATTATACGATAAGTGTACTCTTGTTATATGTATATATACTTATTTTTTTACTTACTTTACTTACTTACTTTTACTAAAAGGAAGGGAAAGGAATGTTATATATAAATTTAATTTTTTTCAAAACATTTTTTAAAACAAAACTTTGAAGTCTAGATGAAGTTATAGGTCATGTTCGAAGATTTAGGCCATGTAAGACGATGCAGTCTTTGAATCAGGTCACCAACAAAAAAAATTTATGAATTGGAAAAAGTACTAAAAAGCTTAAATTGTGTATTGCTCGAAAACTGTAATGTTTTCTATAAAATTTTATATAACGCAAATGGAAGATTTTTAATACCTTTCTAACGGTATCCATACAACCTGATCTGTGCTATAGTTTAGGAGATAGAGACGATTAAAGTTCAAAGTTTAAAGGATTATACAAACGGAAGCGGAAGAGACCATCCCTGTTTGGTATTCTTATTGAAGTCAGGGCCAAAAATAGTAATAACAAAAAAAAAAAAACAACAAAATGTAAATGGAACATCCTAAACCACCTGAAAAGTAGGAACCCCCTGAAACCTCAAGATTTATGTTGAGGTCCTTCCATTAACGTGAACAAGATATTTTTTATTTTCTCTTCTTATTAGTAGTAATTTTTGAGTGTAGCTACGCCAATAATCATTGAAGCGTTCAGTAAAAATATTACAAGGTTATGTTGTTTGTGTGGGGGATGTTTGCACAGGATAGCGCAACACACCGATATATGTATATACATATATATATATAATATAATGAGAAAATGAAATGGAAATGTATGACTTACCGATGGTTTTGATTGGGGTGATGGTGATGGCGATATCGTCAGTTGTGGTGGTGATCGTGTGTTGTGGTGTGATGGCGACGTTGTCGATGCTCGATAGGTCGAAAAAGTAAAGTAAAAGTGATGTCGGGGGCGGAAGTTGTCTAAAGCTCATTGTCCTGTCAATATTTGACAGGTTGTAGCCAGGGAGCTTGGCTGCGATGGCTGAAGTGCAATGCATTTGAATGTACTGGGGAGTAGATGGCGCTGCTCTCTCTGGGGGGCGAAAGAGTAACACATATACATAAAACATATACATATACGTAAAACATATATTATCGCGTGCTTTCCGCCTTCCTTGTTTCTTCGCAACTCGTAAACAGAGATTTCGGTTTTAAAATACACAATTTTTAGAAGCCACACCATTTATATAGTTTTATAATTAAGTTATTCACTTGAAGGAATTGAAATCGGGGGAATCTGCGAACTTTTCGAAATCAGCGTACCTGCGACAAAAATCCAGAATAACCGAAAGTTTGCGCCGATCGACCAAAGACTACAAGACTGGAAACTCTTTTTTCGCTTTGAATGTGTTGGTGAAATCAGGCTTGGGTGTTGTAGATTGCAAAAACAAAACGCATGTAATTTTGACAGTTCGGGAACGAATTTTGACAGTCCGGGAATTTGTTTACAAAATATTTTGAGAGAGGATTGCAACTCTTGTTCTTCTTCACAGCAATAAGCCAGAAATATGATTTTTCAAATACGTAAAAAAGACCGAGGAGCCAGTTTTAAAAGTTTTAAATGCTTCTAGAAATGTATATGTAACCTTTCTTAAGTCATAAAGTTGCACAATATTGTATATTTTCCAAGCAAAACGAAGTTAAAATTCATAAAAATTGCTCATTTCACAAATTTAGTCAGCTGTTTTTAACCTACCACGCGTATTTTTAGCCGAAAGAGATGCCAACGTATTCAACATGTTTTGTTGAATATTAATGTGTAATTTAGTTTAATATTTAGTTAATACTGATTTTAGTTCTTTTGGTCTTTAATTCAAATCAATTTAATTTTAAATGCATGAATTGGGAATTTATTTGTGTTTATCTATTTTGAATTTAAATAAATGATTTCTGAATTTATTTGTGCTAACTCATTTCAATTTAAATGAAAGAGAAATGAAAGATTACAAAAACAAATAAGTTTACATTACTTTTTAATATTTCCAAACAGCTTAGAAATCTTCAAAACCTCGAGAACTCATAAATGCAAAGTAGTTTTTCTAGTAATGTTTACTCAAAAACCAAAAAAATACTTAGTAATAAAGTTGTTTCATTGGTATCCCTTCCACTAACTCACCCCATCATTTTGTGGCGGTGTGGTAACAAAGCAAAACGGTTTACCTTTTCAGATATCATGCTTTGTGATAGCCTGTTTTAGCTTGTAACAAGTCAACAATTTCACCTTAAAATTCACATACACTGTATGTGAACATGCGGACGGACATTTTTTTGAGCTCTCTCACGAAATAAGAGGAGTTTCCAGTCTTGTAGTCTTTGCGATCGACGTACACTAAAAAGCTGTTTCGTTCTGCGCATATACGTGACCCCCAAGAATGATAGCATAATGGAAACTAATAGCGCAGGTCATTTATCTGTTTACGTTTGACAGTGACGTCACAAAGTGCAAAAATTTACAGCTTCCTTAAGGTGTTTACACATCGCTCTCGCTATCAGTTGCAAATTGAAACTTTCAATTACTTTTAAATGCCGCTTGTTACGCTACTGAGCATTTGAAAAAAGAATGTCATTTTGGCAACTTGTGAGTTTCCTTACAAAATTCAGAAAAATATTTTGGGACGATGCAACTCTTGGCAACAGTTTTAAAACTATCGCATTAATCTAAAAATGCATATGGAACCCTTTCTCAAGCCAATAGCTGCATAATATTGAATATTTTTCAAAGGAAACGAAGTTAATTTTCATAAAAACTGCTTGATTCAGCTGAAATATAATCAGCTGTTTTTAACCTACCACACGTATTTTTAGACGAAAGAGATGGCAACGATTGTCGAATATTAATCTGTAATTTACTTTTAATATTTACTTAATTGTGATTTTAGTCACAACCGCTCTTAAATGCAATGTAGTTTTTCATTCATGTTTACTTAAAAATTCAAACAAATAATAAATAACAATGTGTGTGTCGTTGGTATCCCTGCCACCAACCTGATCTGTGCTATAGTTTAGGAGATAGAGACGATTAAAGTTCAAAGTTTAAAGGATTATACAACCGGAAGCGGAAGAGACCATCCCTGTTTGGTATTCTTATTGAAGTCAGGGCCAAAAATAATAATAACAAAAAAAAAAACAACAAAATGTAACATCATTTTGTGATGGTGTGGTAACAAACCAAAACGGTTTATCTTTTTAGTTATCTTGGTTTTTAATAGCCGGTTTTAGCTTGTAACAAGGAAACAATTTCATCATAAAACTCACATACACTTAATTTCCAAAAGTATTAAAAATAAATAAAATAAGGGAATACGAAACCATTCGATACATATTATTTATTTGTACTTCCGAAATAATGAAGTGGTGTCAAATTATAAAAAACTAAACAAAAAGCATATATTGTTGATATGCAAACAAAGGAAAATCACAAGCACATTCCGAAGAAGTAAAAATTATTCAAAAGTAAATTCTAAATAGCAGGACATAACAAATTTGTTAACGAAAAGACACGATAGAAAAAATGCAGAAATGGCGGACATGATGTAAACAATTAATTTTATTTAATTTTTAAATAATATTTGAACTCAATTTGCTATTGAAACTGGACTTGGGAAAAACATATTTTTATATGAACTCAAATGTTTATTATCATTTATAAATATTGTATTCATTGGCAATTTAAATCATCGAAAGAGGGCCGCGAATTAAAAAATATTCATTCATAGCATTCAGCAGGAATTACATTTGGAATTGAACCTAATATAAATGTTCTTGCTTCGGGTGCATTTAAAGTCTTCCAAACATTTCTTGACGGATCGTATTCTTGCAAAATATTGTCGCCACCAGATACATAAATGCGATTGCTAATAGTTGTGCAGTTAAATTTGGTGCCAGTCAGCTTGGGAGCAGGAATCTGCGAAAAGTACACGTGTAAAAGCAACAAAAGCCAATGTGATTCAATGAAAAAATATATACAAGGGTCCATTTATTTGTGGCCGCATTGTACCGTTCAATAGATGGATCCTCCTCCGGGTCTTGACCGCCGATTGCATACATGCAGTCATTCATGACGGCCAGCTAATGAAAAAATGCTATATTGTTTCACAAATATGAATCTTATAATTCATAAATTTGATTAAATTATATATAAATTGGTTATTTACGTATACGTTAGATCCAATATTGTATTATTTATATACGCAATTTATGGTGGATACTTACGCCGTGAAAACTACGTGCCAAATGCATTGAGGCTCTAGGTTCCCAAACCTTTTTATGTATATCGTAAGATTCCACGAGGTTTGTAGTTACTCCACCACTGGTCTTTCCACCGACAACATACACATGTTCAAGAAGAACGCAAATGACAGCATTATTGCGGGGAAAATTTGGCGGTGTTTCTGAAAGCCATTTCTGATCTTCCGGACTCCATCTAAAAGTTTACATATTTATTAATCGAGGATCGTTATTAACAACACAGAAGAGAGTACATTTGAAATGAATTCAAAGCATTATCTATTGCTCCCAACACATAAACTGAGCCATTGTAGTGTGTCGACGAGTGCTGTAAAGTCGATGCAAACCTAGCATTAAAGATTTTTAATTCCATTGTCGTCATGCACAAGTTTTCAATAGAATTCTCGAAATCATATTCCGAATCTTCATACCCTCCCATAACGAAGAGTTGATCGTTCATAACCACGACATCGAAATCCGTACGTTTTTCCAAAAAAATTTTCAGTGGAGACCATTTCGTTTTATTATAGACTTCAATGCTACAATCCTATCCAAAAGTAACGTAAATAAAGAGATGGTTATCTTAAATCAGTAAGGAAATTCATCATTATTTACTTGTTTAGATAAGGCCAACAGAAGTTTATGCGGTTTTCTATGTGTTAAGAGTTTGTCTGCGAATGTCAATTTATGGTGTGGTATCAGGTTGTATTTTAAAGCATCCAGGATTAATTTTTGCATTTCTTTAGTTTCACAGAGAGGCTCTACATTCTCGAGGATGTACTCTGGCCGTAACAGCGGTAGGCGCACATGAGCTAATAGCTCCGGAATGTGGTTTTTTCGTGTTTCTGGCTCGTGCTCAATCCAATTTTTCACAGCAGCGAAGATAAACTCCTCCGATTGTACATCGACATCATCACTGGTGATTAATTCAGCCACGTCATCAGCTTCTAAATATAGAAATTCTGAACTCTCGGAAACCTAAGAAGAATTGATAAATTATTAAAAGCACAAAAAATAGTCTAGTTAAGTATAGCAAATTTAGAGATCAACATATTATAAATTAGTTAAAATAGAACTGAAATCTATATTAATTCGATTTGGAAGCGTGATCCTGATTACTAAAGATAAAGTAAAGTTAATTTCATTAACTTACTTCCATAAAGTGTGCATTAATAAAACCTTTTATTCTCTTCAGCAGCAAATTCAAATTATGTGTCTTCGCAAAGACTGCAAACTCAAGACAGTTGGATGAATTCAACTTTTGTACTATGAAGTTGGAGCAAAGTGTAACCACAGAGGTAAACTGGAGAAAATTAGCAGTCCCTAGCAATATTTGTACCGTCTCCATCTGCATTTCGAGACGGCCGGTGTAGCAATAACGCACCAGCTTCTCCAGGATATCGCCGCTTACTTCTTTCAGGGTAACTTCTTTAGCCATTGACTCGCACAGTGAACCGGTGAACATTGCAGCGAAATAATCACTTGCTGCCACCAGCACAAGTCGATGGCCAGATATGCTGTTCATAAAAAAAGTAAAGGCAGTTATGAATAAAAGAACTTTGTCTGTAAAGATGCAATACTGAGTTCTTCAAAATTGGTCGTATCATTTTATAGACTCAATCTGAAAAAACTCGATGTTTACAGAGTTCCTTGTAAATTCAAATACGTTACGATCAAATAAGGTCGAGAAACGCTAGACAATTAGTGATGTGAAGCAAATTTTGTAAAAATAAATCGAATACTTTCAAGGATGTCATCCAGAGTCTCGTTGACCGTGTTAACCGTAAAGGAGGAAGTACATAATTGTATGTCACGACAAATCGCGACAATGCAATCTGAATGTGCACATATTTTGAAGGATTTAGAGAAGTAATGCGTAATTTTTAATAAACTTGCCGCTTGCCATCGATGTCTGCAATCAGGGTCACATCACAAAGTTGGTCGTTCTTCAAACAAGTGTGCATACGGTTCACTAATTCACCGAAATAATCGGGATTACACTCGATATTTTCCAATTGTTCCGCGTTTTCCATTATATTATATGTTTAAAAGGCTGTGTAAAAGGCTGTTATGACTGAAAATAAAAAGAATGGTTAAAGTTTCATTACTAATAAGATTACCATACTTTTTTGCATTAACTACGAAATTCTGATAAACTAATTAGAGAAATTAAAAAAATTGACTTTTCAAGTTTGAATAAAATATACAATTGATTTTATAAAAGGAAAGGAAAGGAAAGGTATGTTATATATAAATTAAAATTTTTTTGTGCACAGTATGTTTTTTGGGCTCGAGGTCTAGGAGTTTGATACAATATACATATATTTGCAATATTTCGGATCACTATTGGTGCCCGTCTTCAATAACTAATTATTGCTGATTATCCAATTTTGTGAGAGGCAATGTTACCCTAGTTTCTCTTTATTTTGTTTATTATGTTAGATTTGAGCACAATGTTCGGTGTCCATTTTATAGTTAATTCATTTTGTCTGTTAGCATATCTGTATTAATATTTCCATTATATATCGTTTTTTATACCCTACACACGAAGTGGTGAGGGTATATTTACTTTGTGCTTCCGTTTGTAAGGTATTAAAGGAGGTGTGGCAGGCATATAAAAGTACATATATATATTCTGGATCAGCTTCACCTCCTGAGTCGATTTAGCGATGTCCATCCGACAAAAGCATAGGAAATGGAAAGAGAGGGAGAGTATGAGAGAGATACAATGAGAATGAGATCTTGATAGAAGGAGAGACGAAGAGGGGGAAAAGACTAACTGAAGAAAATAATAGGAAATTAAGATATAAAAACGTTCGATATAGAAACAAATCGCCAAAAAATGCTAGTCTTTCATCCATTTGCGGAGTTGCAGCGAATTGCATTGAATACTTTTAAACGAATTTTAGGGTGTGTTCTGTATTTTTTTGCCATATTCTTTCGGTGTTGTATATTTGCGTTGTGTTAAGAATTTCTATTTTTGATGTGCATATTTATTATACCCTATACCTTAAGGTTGAGGGTATATTCACTTTGTCACGAAATGTGTAACGCATAGAAATAGAGACGATAGGTATAGAAAAGTATATATATTCATGATCAGCATGACCTCCTGAGTCGATTTACCCATGTCCGTCCGTCTGTCTGTCTGTCTGTCTGTCTGTCTGTCTGTCTGTCTGTCTGTCTGTCTGTCTGTTGAAATCACGATCACAGGAGAACCGGTGAAGGTATCGTGATGAAAATTTGCATCAATATTGTTTCTTGTGGTGTGCAGGTTGGTATTGAAAATGGGCAAAATCGGTCCACGACCACGCCTATTTTTTAGTAAAAATATGATATCAGCCCTTGTTTTTTAGTTATGTCAACAAAATTTCATTTCTGGCTATAGAGTAACTTCATCCGTTGATATGCCAAATATGGGCGTGGTCCGCCCACTTTTAGGTTATACAGGTAAAAGGGGTTCTCAAATGGTTATATTGTTAAATATATAAACATCCTGAATCAAACTTTACATAACAACTTCTTTTCTAATAAAACATTATTACAACAAAAGTGGGCGCGTTCCGCCCACTTTTACACTGCTTATAGAGTATAGCTCATGAAAGCAAATTTATTACCACGGAAATAAAGCTTAAATTTGAACACAATAATAAAAATACTAAGCCAATTATTTTGTTTTGAAAACGGGTAACGACCACGCCTACTATTTATACCCGTCTGTGATTAAATGTGATTATAAGATAGCTTTCCTTATAACCACATATTCCTTCTAGTTTTTAAGATATTACAATAAAATTTCAATATCAAGCGACATTATTATATTTTACGTTGCAGAAAATGGGCGTGGCGCGCATACTTTTAGGTTACATGGACGAAAGGGTAATATGGCACAATCGTCCTACATAAATCTTTATATAAGTCTGTAATTTTATGATATGTTATCAATTAATATGAAATTTTGTATAAATATTCTTTGTTCGGATTTGTAAACGAGCAAATAAAACGAATATAAGACATATAAATATAGAATCAATTTATAAAAAAATGCATTGGCATAAAACCTTAATTCCTAAAATTCCTAAAAATTCCTAAAAGCTCTTAAGGTGTAGGGTATCTAAGATTCGGCCAGGCCGAATATAGCTTTCTTACTGGTTTTTGTATTCTTTTCTTGCTGACTCCTTGCTTCTCTTTCCTCATTTCCTTTCTGTTTTCAAATTTTGTTTTTTAAAATGTTGGTAATTTAAATATTTAAAAGTTGACTCACGGGATCGCGTACAAAGCAAACGCTGAGCACGGCGCGCAGTATAATCAGCATAAGGTGTCTGTAGGGAGTGTCGACAAAAACAACAACAACAGCAATAACAAAAAAAAGCTTTACAGTTCAGGTTCTTACTTTCCAGATTTCAAAGTCAAAAGGAAAACCTGAAGGAAGAAAAATAAAAAGTAGAAAATAAAAGCGCCCACGAAATATTTATAAACACAGAAGAGGAAAATCTTGTGTTTTGGTTACCCCTGGGAGCAGAAGAAGAAGAAGCAGCAGCAGTGTCCTTTCTTAACTTTATGTTCATTAAAGATTTAAAATTTGACCATTTTTAATACAAAAATCCTCCTGCTTTACTCACCGGAGTACAAGACTTTAAATGCGAGAATTTCTTTATTTTTCACAACACATTCGGATCGTCATCATTGAAAAAGGAAAATGCAGTGAAAGGAAAAAAGTCTGGTGAAAAAAATATTACAAAACATCGACAATCGACGCGATGAAGGTTAATACAACTACAACAACAACAACGCGTTGCAGTAGAAGCTGTAACATACGATGGCCAAAAAACGCAGCTGGTTGCACTCGAAGGGAATAAATAATATGCAATACTTTTTCGAATGGTTGTGTGAAAAAATGATGCGGCGAGCAGATGAAAAATTTTTACCAACAGCTGCTTTTGAGCCCCATTTTATGAGAACCAGTACAAGCAGTGGGACCCAGTAAGGAGTGAGGGAGGGAGGGCGAAAGCAACATGGCGTATTCAGCGCGTATTCATGAGAGGCACGAAAAGTATCTAAAAACAATGTTGGGTTTTGTTTTTACTCCGAAAACTAGGAAACATTGAGGATAATCTCGGGAATAATTTCGGGGATAATCGTCAGAGTAATTTTCATATAGTAAAAATCTTTTTTTCCCTCAATTGTAAACAGACTCTATAAATCGAAAAGAACAACAACAACAACGATAACATGCGCAACTTGCGTGAAATAACAGTATGAGTTCCCTGAACCACTTTGAAACCAGAGACGTTATAAAAAGCATTTTCAATTTAAAGTTTCACTCGATAGCTTATTTACGAAAAACTTTTCCACATATTTAATAATTTTTTTCAAAAGTTCCAATAGTTTTTTAAATAGTTTGGTATATTTTGTTACAGGTCATCAGTAGATGTGGAAGCGGAAGTGGATGCTTCCGACATTCATTTGAAGGTTGAATGAACTCTCTACGAGACAACTTTTGAACTTTGGGCCGACTAGCAGCGGATGGTCGTTTTTTTTTGCTGACGATGTGTTTTAAATGCGTTTTAAATGCGATTCATTGATGCGGAACTCATAAATGTGAATTGTTTTTGTCAGCCAGACAAAAGGGGGGAAAATCAACAGTAGACGTCGGATGAAAAACGCTGACTCGATGGTAATTCGATTCATGAATGATTTCATGGCGTTACAATTGAATTCACCAAAGAAAAAAAAAGAAAAACAAACAAAATTCTCAAGATAATAAATGCACAAATTTAATTGAAGAAGCAAATAAAAATTAAGTAGGATAGAAAAATAATAACATTAGAAATTTTAAAAAATTCATAGAAGTCATAAAAACTTAATACTAACTACTTAATACTAATACTACTAACTAATATAAATAAATAATTTGTATAATAATAATACAATAATATAAAAACTATAACTAATAATGAACGGTAGCTTCGTTGCATGTCACATGGGCACATCAACGTCAGTGATGCACGCATCGTGATGACAGGTGTGGCCATGGCCATTGCTTTATTGAGAAGGAGAGATGAAACGAGGAGAATAGAACGAGCAGCTCGTCAAAATTTACATCGATTGTCGTTCATATTAAAAGTTATTTTTCTGTTGATTTTAAACAATTGATTTCGTGAAGTAAACGTTGAAAGCGTGATGGCGATTGACAATTAATGAATAATAAAAGATGTAAGGCAGATAAAAGAATATAAAAATGAAATGTAAATTATTTAAAAATGAAATGGAATCGAACTCGAACAAAGAAGTGCCCAGAGAGCTTAATTAAAATTACATTCGGTGAAACAATATTTTTAATGATTTTACGGAAATTTGCGACCGATATAAAAATTTAAAAAATAAAAAAAAAAAATAGGAAAACACAAGTAAAAATAATTATGTACATCAAAAACAGTAAAAAATAAAGCCACAAGAAAAATAACAGAACAGCAGCAACAACTAGAAACACACTACAAACAAGAAAAAAGTTCTTAATTGCTTATTTACGAGTTGGTAATAAATACAAATTTAACTTTAAATAAATAACGATGACGTTCGAATGTTAAACGAAAATAGAGGAGGAAAAACAATAACAAATAATAACATTCACAATGGAAAAAATCGAATATTAAAAGTAAAATGAATTTAATAAAAAAAAACAAAGCGTTGCGTTTATATAAACAAAAAAAAACAATAAATTTACAGAATGTACAATTAAAAAGAATGTAAAATGTAAAAATAAACAAAAAATAAACGAAGATTCATGTAAACATTGGCAATAAAGCAACTATTTTACAACAACATCTATTGTATGGTAACAACTATTGTACAACAACAACTATTTCACAATAACAATACTAAAGAGGTGGGGAAAGGAAACAAGTGTTCAATATTTTAACCCAAGAAAATAGCAACAAAAATAATAGAGAATCATAAATAATATTAACACTCATGATAATAATAATATTATGGAAGAATTAATGATGTCATAAATTTGTAATTAAAATCTATATGTACAGATGTACATACAATGATTCAAATGAATGTTGTTGTTGTTTTGTTATTAATGTTCTTTTTACATCTTTATTATGGTTGCTTTTGGAAAAATTCGAAAAATGTTCAATCCAATTTTAAATTTTAATAAATTAAAAACTTAAAATTAAGTAAAACATTTTAAATTAATCACTATCATTATCATCGAGCCAAAGCTTCAGATGCTTCAAAGTTTCAATTTCGTCCTTCGGTATAAAAAGTTTTCAATCACATCAGAAGTGTTTCCTTCATCAGTATCAATACCACTCTCATCATCATTGGTATCAGCTTTATAATCATCATCATCATCTCATCATTTTTATAATGGATTGCAAACTTCATCAACATGTTTTAACTAATTAAATTTGATAAATATTCAATATCTGTACATTTGGTATTAGAAATATCAATTCCGATGCCGAAACCCATCAAGAATGAATGCGACCCCACTTTTTTTAATACACACTATAAAAGATTTTTGTTTATAGATTTTCGGCAGCAGTGAGTTCAAACGTAGAATAATTAAATATCTGGGATCAATTCTTTGAATAACTACAATATATAATATACTTATCTAAAGAAAGGGGTGTGATCCGCCCACATGCTATACAAAATTTGAGTGTGTAGGGCATTTGAGCTTCGGCCAGGCCAAGAATAGCACTCTTTCTGGTTATCATCTGTGCTTCCATAATCCACAGAGCGAATCTGCCACACCCCCATCTCTTTGATATTGCTACACGGTGAGCACCTGAAAGGCGTTAACGTTGGGCGTGGTTCTCAAGCTGCTGGGGGATTTCTTTGCACTGATCGGCCCGCTGGCGGTACAGAAAATCATGCAGTACATCGAGAATCGGTACACAGCAGCAGCATCAACCACAGCAACAGCATCAACAGCATCAACAGAAGCTACAAATGAATAACAGCATCGACGACGACAACAACAACAAAAGCAACAATAGCAACAATAGCAATTCATCAATTATCCTGCAGGGATTGGAATATTTGTACCATAAAACAGGACCAATTACAACGAACTTAAATCCGTACAAGAGCTACAACAACACACACCACAATGGAATGAGTACAAATAATGTTGAAGTACGAATTTACTATCCTAGTTGGTTAGATTTACTGTCGAACGGTTGGGCTACCGCTTGGGTTTTGCTGCTGGCCGCTCTGGCGCAGGTCGAACTGTCTTAGGCCTGCTCCTCCTCCTCCACGCATGTCCTCAAAATGACAGACATCCGTGTTAAAATCTCGCTGCAGGCTCTGATCTATCGTAAAACATGGCTGCTTAGTTCGAGCTGTATTCATGGCAGCAAACAAACAACATCCGAAACGACAAGAACAGAACTCCCACAGCTCAAAGGATGGCACGGGAGCGGATCAGAGTTGCAAATAAGAGACTCTTAATTCTTGTCAGCGGAATTCACTGAACACTTGTCTACGATTGGGTGTGGTTAGCGAGGGCGATGAGAGCGTCCATGAACGGCAACACTGGTTTAAAGCACGTAGTATAGATCAATGTTTGACACCTCCTTTTCCATTTGGGGAACAGTACAAAAAGTTAGCAAAATATTCTAAAAAGTTTCGGTAGTTTACAAAACTTTGCTTTCACACCTTTTCAGCTTTCAGCGTTTTGTTTACCGTTAGCAGGTTGTTGAGTACATTGATCATTGATTTCTTATATACGGTTCCCATATATTGATAGAGAATTTCGAAATTGATAAAGTATTTTATTAGCACAGTCTAAAAATATGCTATATTATTAAACAGTTATCATCAATATCTCATTACTTAAACTCTCTTCTTTGTTATTCCTTTTTGGATAATTCTTTCTGCCGCTCTTTATATTATCTCTCTCTTTCTGTCTCTTTCTCTCTCTCCCTTTCTGTCAATCTCTTCCTCTCTGTCCATCCATCTCTTTTGACATTAATTAAGTTGTATCTTATTTTTCATTATGGAATCTTTCATTTCTGTACCCAAACACAAAAACTGATGTTGGCATCATTACGAATCTGATGTCCGGGGACACGTTGAATTTATGGCCTGTTCCTGGATCGCTCACTACGTCTGGGTGATTATTTAAAGGTTTGTACACTCTTATCTTGTGTTACGTTTGTATTATTTAATGAATGGTAGTAAGAGTGACACATAAAGAAAAGAAAAGAAAAACATAGAGAGAGAAAGTAATTTCCAAAGATTTATTTAAAAGAATTTTTATACTTTTTCGATACGAGTTTTGGAAATTTATTTGTTTATTTTTCGGCGTTCAAGCACAAAAAGCATTCTTTCGAAAAATTAAGTATTTTATTATTTAAATGAACGAATTAATGCATTGCAATTGTGAGAAAGACAATAAATTTATGGCTTGAATAAGAATAAATAGAACGATAAAAGAAAAACCAATAACAACAACACGAAACACCACAATAATAATATCAACAACAAGAAGTTCGACTATCATTAAAAAAAGAATATTTATTTTCGATATGCATCGTGCATCGATTCATATTTTAGGCCAAAGAAAATACATTTTTTCTGCCTGTTTTTTCTATGATTTTCTTATATGTTTAGTTTTAAATTTATTAAAATTTCATGTTCAAGTTTACGATGCTTAATTAAGTTTAGAATAGTTACTACTCTACGATGAATAGCGAAGTTTGATGGAATATACTGCAAAATACTAAAGTTGTTAAGTGAAAAGGTTGTCATTAGTAAAAAAATTACAATCAGATTAAATTACAAGTATCATTCTATGGAACTTCGGCTGTTTTAGTTGCCATTAAAGTCAAGTTAAAGTGCTACATAGTGAAAAATATTGTGT
The DNA here is from genome assembly GCA_949629155.1 of Myopa testacea. NCBI lineage: Eukaryota > Metazoa > Arthropoda > Insecta > Diptera > Conopidae > Myopa > Myopa testacea. Next base: position 6,388,417 of record OX451347.1, read on the forward strand.
GCATTTGGCTATAAACCTCATCGCCTTGAAAGTATTCAACCTCGCAAATCCTCGGGTTGAAGGACAAAGGAACTGAGCTGAAATGGTTGATTGTCGCTAGAAGTTAACTAAACGGCGGACGGTGAACTCAGAAGTTGTCGGTTGTGGCTTCAAATATCGCCAACTTAATGCTAAATAAGTATGAACGCACACGATTATACACACACACACACACACGCACAATACTAACACAATAGTAAAACTCACAAGCAATTACACAAGCATAAAGTCATTAGAGAAAATTGTTTACCAACACATTTATACAAACATACACACATAAAAACATATGAACAAACACATGAATATACGCTCATACAAACACACATGCATATCTTATTTGATCATACACACATACACACGCAGAGTGACTAAAGTGAGCGTTGATTGCAGCTGCTGCTGGTTGTTAAGATTTAGGAAAATCCTCGAAAGGAAGTGGGCGGGGCAGAACAGTGTCGTTAAGTTATAAACGGTATTTCTTCAAATCGACAACAACAATGAAGAAGAAGAAGAAGATGTAAGAGTCAAGAACAGAGACGTAGACAGACAATAAAAAGAAAAACATGTTAATCTCTAGATAATTAATAAGAAGCTTTAAATATAAAATGTTATTGTACAATAAAATATTTAAGTGAAAATTAGTTCACACTTAATTTGGAAGATTTCACATGCAAGTATTTTTCTTATACAATATAACATTAAAATACGTATAAAATTCATAAATAATATAAATAAATGCTGATCAATTAAAATATTTAAAAAAAGGTTCAACCAGTTTTCAGAATCATAATAAAAAATTGCTATTTTAAAAAATTGTTCATGATTTCATGTCAGTTTCGGGTCATGTCAGTGGACAGTACCTGGAAGGCATTGTAATACAACAGTTTAGCCCTAGCTCAAAGGTAGCTTCAAAAATATTGTGTTTCTTAATTGTATTCTTTTGTAACTGAATAATAATAGCTTAATTATGCGTGCATTTTGAAGTGAAGTCTAGACTATATCACTCCATGATACCAGAATGGAGTGTGTCTTCTTCGAGATTAGTTTCAGTTCCAACTAGTAGAAGTATCTATGAACATGAATCTTTAACCTTGATTTGTATAGAAACCATATAAATTTTCGTAATACATAAATCATTCCATACCTCAGGGAACATAATAGGCAGATCTCTCCCTCTCTGCCTCTGTCTCTCCCCTCTCTCCCCTCCCTCTATCACTCTCTCCCATTGTCTCTTGCACTTATACAGTAGATGAGCATAAATCTAGATGAAAGATAAATAAATCTCCCATAAAAAGAATCTTACAAAAAACAAGATATTCGATTAAATAAAAAATGTTGCTACTGAAGCTTTAACAAAGCGTAACAAGATTAAGAAGCATATCCTAAGGCGTTAAAATAATGTGTGTCTTTAAATAAACATACTAAATCTGAGTATGTTTAAGGAAAGTCCTAAAAAATTAAAGTGCATTAAATTTACTCATAGAATGATTTTTGCTAAAAGAGAAATTTTGAAGCTTTTTTTAGCTGAAATAATTATTAGTATATTTTAAGGCGCTGTAACTTCGAATTCTAAAGGCTATAAAAAGAAGACCATTTTTTAGTTATTGTGGATTCTGTTGTTATTGTTGATAACAATAGCAAGTCGCTGTTTCTTTTGTGTTTGTTTTATTTTACTATTTCACTATTTTATTTGATTTAATTTTTTATTTTACTTTATTCTCTTTTGAATTTCAGTTTTGTATGCATTTAGGCGCTTTAGGTAGCTTTAAATGTGTTTTTATGTGCTGCATAGTTCTCCTTATTATTATTTTTTTCATTCTGAGATTGTGGTCTCTCTCTTTTATAAGCTTGGCATAAGCGCCGTTATCAGTTCATTCGTATGCATCTTTATAGTGCCGCCGTTACAATTTCTAATTGGAAAAGCTATGCCTCAAAAAACAGAAAACATTTCGGCGAATATCGAAATCCCAAGATTAAGAGCGACATAATTCACATTATGTTCATTAAAAAAATTATATAAATGAAATACAATGCCGACCATCCACGAGCTCTCTCTCATTTGTTGAGATTGCAGCTCGAGAGAGAGAGAGAGAGATGCATATATGTATATAGAGTAAGAGGGAGAAAGTGTTGGAGTGAGAGAGAGAAAAAGGAAGAGCGTTAGAGAGAGAGAGGGATGGGAGAGGGAGAATGGGGTGGGAGAGAGAGTGAGAGAGCTTCAAAATACTCGCTCTACACTGCAATAAACAACACAGCGATTTATTCACTTGAGCATGCGAGTGAGTTTGTTTGTATGCGTGTGTGAGCAAATATACGAGTGTGTATGTGTGTGTTATTGCGTTACAATATGTTTTATTTGTTTCCTACCTCACCGTCCCCTTTCTTGTTTACCCCCTTCGTTGGAATTCGATTATAAATTGAAATTTTGCAATCCCAGTTTTTTATTTGAGTAGAAAATTTATTGATAAACTTTGATTACGTAGTTATTTACAACGCATTGTATAACTTGATAACGGAGACTGAGAACAACGAAGCACATGTTTCCGGGAAGTTTTTGTGCTTGTTCTTCTTCTTCGTCTTCTTATTCTTCTTCTTATTTTTCTCTCTGTCGTTCACAAAAGCTCGAGAGAAAGTCACGATATAAAAAATATTATGAGTAGTTTTGTGAAATCGATTGTTTTGCAATAAAACCAGATTTCTAAAAAATATAATGTTCTATGTTATAATGCTAAATTGATATTAAATTGAAATAAACCAGAAATAATTTTTCAAATTTAATATAAGTTTATATAATTTTTCATTTTTAAAGAAAAGAGTACTATTTTTAGTTGTATGATTTTCCAGAACTAGTTTTTTCAGTCGAGATCACAGTCTTAAATACAGCTTCACATACATACATTCATATTCGAGTCTATCCACACACACATATGTACATAGATACACATACAAACACGTGCAGTGGAACTTTGCATTTATGCATTTTTTAGTGTAAACTACGAGTGCTGAGTATAAATATTTTACAAAAATAGATGAAAAACGGCGAGAGAGAGAGAAAGAGACAGACAATGAGCCACAAATAGGGACGAGTGAGATGAAAGAGAGCAATAAATTCTCTTCAAATCAGACATTTATAACGGTAATTGAAATGATTGCATTTCTCTGTGCACCATCTTGAGTAAGCGAAGCAATGCGATGTGCTGCAAGTTTTAATGCAATAGTATTAAAATACGGAAGGATTGTGGGTTGATGATGTGGAGGACTGGCGAGGAACTCGGAGAAGGGGAAGTAGAAAAGAAGCAGCAGAGAACCACACTACAAAAGCTGGTTGCGACTTCTACTAGACTATAAAAAAACCAGGAAAAGGATTTTTTATAGTTAATATTTTTAAATTTCTTCATAAATACTGAATAAAAATATATCATTACTACTATTCCTACTATTTTTTACTACTATTTGGCTTTCTCAAATACTACTCGAACTACTCTAAATTTTCATTTGCTTGGCCACACTTTAATGTGCCATAAAATTAACATGCAAACATCTGTGATAAATTACAATCACGTGATGTGCATTGAAATTATAAGAAATGAACGAAGTGAAGTAGAGTGAAGTGAAGAAGAAAGAGGAAGAGAGAAAAAAAGAAAGGAAAAGAAAAAAGAATGAAGGAAAAGAATGAATGGAATGAACAAAGGAATGATTATAAAAAATGCGAGAAACGTTCTTGTGGGCTTTAAGAGTAAAATTACAAGAAACTGCAATGAAATCCTGCAGAATACTGAAGAAAAAGAAGAAGAAAAAGAAAAAGGAGAAGAGAAGGTGGCTAAAGAGGGAGAAGAACAGATGTGAACTAAGAAGGAAAATTGAACATTTGCCTAATATATGTAAATACTGAAATTTGAGTGTGTAGTGATCAATGGATCAGTTGCAACAATGGGATAAACTTTCGAGACCCGAATATTGATCCATCGATTGTCTATATTTTATATCAACAATTTTGTGGAGAACTCAATCGATTTAATGCATAATCGAACAATGGAACAATGTCCATAAAATACTCGCATAATCCTTTCGACAGATTTTCAATTAATTTCAATTCAAATTTTCAATTTCAAATTTATGGTTATTCTGTCTCTGTGACCTTCAGCTCCTTCTTAGTTTGAATTTATGAATGTGTATATTAAGTTGCAATAATCTTCAAGCAGTTAATTAAAATTTAAATATTTAGTTATTGACTTGTAACCACAAACATACAAATTAGCAACAATAACAACAGCAAAACCAGAACAAAAAAACAACAGAAATGCGAGTATAATCAAAAACAAATACAACAACCTTACCATCATCATCATTATAATCACTACCATCATTATCATAATCATCATTACCATCACCACCATCATCATCATCATCTTTATCATCACAATATTATTAAGTTTCTCATTAAGTTATGCTAATCACAACAAACTTCTCTGTGAGGATGGCATCTGAAAGCAACAACATCAGCATCAGCATCAGCAACTCACCGACTGAATCCGACTCCGGCTTTGGTCCTGGTTCAGGCCGACATATCAAAGCCTGAGAATAGAGTTGACAAGTAAACCTTAATGCAAAACCAATATTTCCGGTCTACAAATATTTTAGCTGATGATTATGTCTCTCGAAGGAGGAGGGAGAACAGTGGGGAGAAGAAGCAGAGACCTCGGCATCCGGGGGCAAAGTGGTATCGGGGGCAAAGTGGCAGCGATGGCAAAGTGGCAGCTGTGGTAGAAAGAGCACCAAAGCTGATTCAGAGATTAAAAGCAGAGATGTGGGAGTCCCAAATGGAAGAGTGAGAGACAGGAAATGTGAAATAGAGAGCGAGCGAAAGAGTGAGAGAGATACTTAGAGAAGTGTGAGAGAGAGAGAGTAGTGTGCGAGGGGAGAAGAAGAGATTTAAAGAGGTGTACGTAGAATAGCGAAGCGGGTTTGGAGACGGAGCTTAAGTCAATCAGAAAATATTTTACCTGGCTTTGAAGCACTTGTCACTGCGTTGTTGTTGTTGTTAGTGTTGTTGGTGTTTTGTTGTTGTTGTTATTGTTGTTGTTTCTATTGTTGTTGTTGTTATTATTGTTGTTGTTGTTTTTGTTATTATTGTTGTTGTTATATGCAACGCAATGACATGTTGTAACTACGTATGATTCGGTTGGCTTAACTTGTGCCAGGTTCTACTTAGTTCTAGATATTGACGTTGTAGTTGTTGTAGTTGCTGTAGTTGTTGTTGTTGTAGTTGTTGTTGTAGTTGGTGTTACTCTTATTGTTGTTGTTGACATTCTGTGGATTTGAAGTCTAACTGAAGACATCTACAACTATAAATTGTCGTATTGTTCTTTAACAATTGAGATCTACGTGCATACTATGGAATAGTATAGCATGTAAATGTGTGTGTATAGCTTGTAAATGTGTGTGTATAGCTTGTAAATGTGTGTGAGCAGGTGTGTTTTTGAGAGAATTAATATTGGTCCAGCCATCCACAGAAATTTAATCAATTCGAGTTGAATTAAATTGCGTCCTAATCGAATTGTTTGCATCTGTGATGCAATTAAAATGCATTCGGTGTTTTAAAAACGGGATTTTTTTGAGAAAATATCTTAAAAATATTTAAATTTTATATGATTTTAACTTAAAATTATTTAAAAAACCAAAGAAAAAGAAAAATCGAAGTAAATCTTTAAATATTAAAAAAGGTAATCTTGAAAATCTTCAACAAAAAAATGTTCAACTGAAAAATTATCTTTATTATTATCATTATCTTTATTATGATCATCATCTCTATTATTATCGCCATCTTTATTATTATCGCCGTCTTTATTATTATCGTCATCTTTATTATTATCATCATCTTTATTATTATCATCACCTTTATTATTATCGTCATCTGTATTCTTATCGTCATCATTATTATTATCTGTACCATCTCTATTATTATTCTATTATTATCTGTATTATTACCATCTTCTATCGAGTATTTGAACTGAATATGAAATTGAGCAAAAGTCTCAATTTCCACGCAAGAATAAAAAGCAGTCTACCTCCAGGCTTCACCAATAAGATTTCATTCTAAAGATTGTCACTTTTTTCACTACCAAAGAGACTCTACGCTAGTCCAAAACTAACAAAGCATCTTCTTGTCTTCATATTTGTCACGTCTGACGTTTGCAATTTTAATCGAATTATTTTATTCGATATTCGAGCTTTTATCAGTGAAGTTGTCACTTTTAGACGGTCTTTTGTTGTCTCTGTGTCGGTTACTGTGTTTGTGTTCACCGACTCCCTTTATTTCCTTCATCTTTTCCTTGTGTATTTTTTCTTTTTTTTATCTCCTCGTTATCTCTCTCAACTTTGACAATATTGACAGATAATTGTTATGAAAGATGGTCGCTTTCAGACTGCCGGAAGCTGTCAGGATATCGAAACTCTGCATCCTTACATCGTCACGGGAAGGAACACGATAATCGAAGAAGCAGATGAAAAAAACAGACGGATGTAAACTAAATTTTCGGCGTTTTAAATTCTTAAGTCGAATATTATCTATAAACTACTTGTGAATTATATTGGAAATTAATTTAGACTTAGAAATAAACTTTAGAGGAACTTTATTATTTCTTTACTAAAGTAAATAACTTTACTTTATTTTTATCTCATAGCAGTTTAGTATCTCATAAATCTTTAAAACCCTGCGTTACTTTAAGCAACTGAAATGTCAAAAGTATGCGAGTATCAGTTATATAATAAACTAAAGTGTACCTCGTATTCATGCACTTTCTCGAAGTTCAAGTTATTTTCTTCTCCTTTCCCCTTCACTTTCTTCTCTACGCGTTTGCGGACGACATCTTGTGGCAGTCTTAATTATCAAAGGGACGCTTTAGTTGCAGCTCGCAGTTTGACATCATCCGGAATTCATTGTGTATAAAGGAAATCTAATTGCTTCACATGCCAAAGGAGTATTGATGACTACCTTCATCCCTCACTGCCTTTCTTCCTCCTTCCTTGATGACTCACCCTTCTCCACTCTTCAGAAATCGTCCAAGGACACGAAGGCAACCTTTTTAAAAATTCCTGTGTTAGTCAGTCTCTCAATTATTTCCGCTTCCGCTGCTGCATGCACTTCAACTAGTCACTAGACTAGTCTCCAGTCGTGACCGGAATGATTTCGCTTGCCAAATGTGAATGCAAATTGTCTTTCTCTATCCTTCTTCCTCTTAAACATCACCCATCTATCTCCCATTATCTAACTGTTTCCACTTTTGGTGTGTTTCTTCAATTCAAATCCGCTTCTTGGTCTGCGGCGATCTGTTTTCAGAGATGTGAACAGCGTCATTTGTTGCCGCAACATCGGATGTTGATGAAATGATGTCAGATGATGGGGAGATGCCTGTGGTAACCTATCAAGGTAACCTATCAACTTGAAGACAAATACAACATGAGTTCCATGAAGTTATGAGTATGTGATGAATGGTGTGTTTAAAGTTGTTGTTTTTGTGACTATTATAATTGTAGCTGTTTGATTGCTTTTAAGTGTTATTTGACAGTGATTTAATTTTATGTATTTGACAGCTTCAAAGAATTTGAGAACTATTTCAAATTCCCCGGAAATGAAACGTCCATCTCAAGCCGCAGATTTCCTTAGAATTATATTGTAGTATTTTCAAGAGAAAAACCCTTTAAAGCTTATTCTTCTACTTCTACTTTAAGTGTAGAAGTCTTTTAATTTATTCGGTTCCACGACCATCCATTAAGGAAGAATAAAAGAAAGGCAAACTTTTAAATTTTAAACCAGAACATATTCATCAATGCTTCGATGAATGAACTCGGGGTGAAATATAATGAATCTAATTGTTCCAATAATAATACTGAGAACAGTTCAAGGCAATCATCATTGTTTAACTCTTTCATGCTCGAGTTGGCTGTAAAAAAGACAGCAACAAATGCGACAGGTTGTAAGCTTTATTAAAACCCTTTTTGGTGTTCAGTAAATCTGTCACTGTTGACAGCTGTCAAAGCGAACTCTAAATTGCAGAGAGCCGGAAGTTGTGGATGTTGGGCACCCGATGAAAGAAGCTTAAGTTTCCATTTGGCTTTTAATGGCTTTTAATTAACAGTTCGCACATATACATACATATATACACTAATAACAATACCAACAAACGCACATACACATATACACACGCTCTTGTCTACTTACATATAATGTGTCTCCCTCACGCTTTTATAAAAGATGCAGGAAATGCAGCACGATGCCACTCTGGATGCTCGTGGTAACTCATTCATTCGCTTTCCACGGAAATTTTTCAGTATCTATGGGTCACGACATCTTTTCTATGATCTACCGTTACTTATCGATGAATGTCAAAACGGGGATGTCATCATACAACAGCAACGATTGCAGCTCTCCAGCAACTTTAACTCGATGTGTTAAACGATGTTTGGGTCTGTAAAGATATCTGCTCAGATACAGCATATAAAATCGAATCGGAGGCAGAATGAACTTGGATTGAGAAACTACAATATGGATCGATATGGATTGATTTGGACTTGGATAGGGGAACTTTGACTTGGGTCGGAGAACTTGGAATTCGATCGGGGAAGAAATTGTATTTGGAATGATGGTCTATGTGAAGGACAAAAGATCGGATTCAAAATTTGAGTGGAGTATTATTGTGTGGGATATTTCGTCATGTTAGTAATGGAAATATAATGGAACTGGAGCTAGGATAAAATAGTGTTGAAGTCGGATACAGCACTGAATCGCTCAGTTTTAAATTCATCAACAATCCATTAAATATAATTATAATTATAATTATTATTAAAAATACTTAATGCTTTCTCCAGACTATTAAATCTTTATTTTTTTATCCCAACCACAATAACCGCATAACTGTCACAAACAATTTACAAACCTTTTAACATCCATCATCTAACATCCGTCGTTCATTCTAATTGCAGCAGCATCTCAGAGGAATCCACATCGTTGCCATCGATTGACGTAGCAGCCGGGAGAAATGCCAACTGGATTGGCAACATTGAAACCAGGGAAGCGATGTCAGGTAAATCGAAGTATTTGTGTAAAATAGAACATGTTCAAAGCTACAGAGACAATACTGTATTAGAGTCAACTCTGTATTGATTTGTAGCTGCTTCCTCTTCACTCATTCATTGAATATCGAACTAGTTTAATACGAAAATATTTATACTTATTGCGAAAGGAAGCAGAGATGAAGAGGCAGGATGGAGGTAAGGAGGGTAAGGAGTAATTTAAGGTTCAATAAAAGTTTATGGTGGTCTTTTGGTCTGGTCTTCATTCCATGTTTTGTGTTCTCCTTTTTCAAAAAGTAGTACTTGTTGCTTTGGGTTTAATATATTTAAGAATTGTTGTTGGTTTTTTTAATTAGTAGTTAACTTCTTCAATTGGAAAATGTTGATGATATTAAAAGTTGATAAATTTGTTCTTCATAATCATCATTACTAAATACAATTCTTTCCTTAAAGAAGCAACAACATGATATTTAAGTGATGGTTGATTATTTTTGATTATTAACGCTTCTTTAAGATTTAATTACCAATATTAATTGTTACTATTTTTCTTAAACTAAATGTTAAGATAAAATCTGAAATCTGAATAAAATGAAATGAAATGATTTAAATCTTATTTTATACTAGAACTAGAGTAACCCTGCCCGCGTTGCTGGACAACACAATAACATACGTTTACGTCTTTGTATTAGAAATGAAATTTTCTAGAAATAGTAGGCATTTTCCAGAAAAAGAAGTGCAAAATAATATAAATTTTTTAAAGTGAGAACATCAAAAAGGAAAAAATTTATTGCAGAGCCGGTGGCCTGTCCCGTTCATTGTTACGTTCACGACCTCTTCTGTTTCTAACTCTCACACTTTCAATACGTTCTTCTCTTTGTTCTTGATTTTGATTTGATCTTGATCGTGAAATTTTTCGATGTTTTTTTTTGTTTATAAACCATCAGTGAAAGTAGACCTTTCCAACGCATGTACTCGTTTGAAAATCGGTTGAGTGGTTCTCGAGTTATAAAATCACGAACATAGGACAACTTATTTTTATATATATAGATTCAATATTATTCAATAATGAATTTATTAATTCACAATGTTGAATATTTGGGGTTATTGTTTTAATGTTAATAAAACTTAAAATTTAGCAAGAAAATTGATTTCGAAATTGCGATTCGAAGTCACAGAAATTTAATTGAATTTGACGAAATTTATTCGCGCTGTGTTTCTGTGATAAAAAATATGAGATATGTATTTACAAAAATCTGTTGTATTTTCGAGGATTAATGGACCGATCCAATCTATAAAATGGCTACTCTCTCGCTTGTTTTTTTTTATTATTGTTTTGTTATAAAATATTTGAATGCATGTGAAAATATGTTAAAAGCTTTCAAGCAGTTAAAAGCACACAGTATAAATAATAATAACAACATCAAAAACAATAACAATAGGTTACAAAAGGGCAAGCAGTTAAGATCGTTCCGGTCGATGTTGCCAGAGCCTGAATTGTTTTTATAGAAAAAAAAACAATTTTATCATTTTTCTGTAGCCATTGAAATGTTATGGCCCTTTGTTTTGTTTTTGTGTTTGGTTATTTTTTGTTGTTGGCCTTTTGTTTTGAGTGTTTTACTTTTGTTATGATTGGTGGCAACACGTTGCTGCATTTGTTTGCACTAACAAATGAAATAACAAAAAAATAATAACAATAACAACAAATTGAAATAAATATGAGCAAAATAATGATCAACTTTTTTCTTGTTGAAAATTTTAATTGAAATTTTATGCAAACAATTCGCGCATTCATTTCATTGATGTCCTTCACACTGACTCGCTCTTACTTGAAGTCGCTGCCATTCACTGTACTCGTCATTTGTGCTGTTCATTCATTCCTTCATTCCACCCACAGATGATGCGTATGTCGAGGACGCGTTGCATCAACAGCATCGACAGTGACGGCGATATCATCGATTCAGATTCAGCATCAGCTTCAACATCTGACGCAACAACGTAAGCCACTCGCAAACACTGAAAACGGATGCTGCCCTAATTCAGCAGTGATGCCACCAGACGCAGTGCAAATACGGCCGAATCCCGGCACGAATCTATTTGCTGTACTTGTGAGCATCTGGATTTGCAATACTTTCGATAATCATCGCCACCGCGACGAGTGGCTGCAACGCTGGAACGACAGCGATGTTACCAATGCTACAGGTCATTTCGCTGATAGTCCTCCAACAACTGCTACTTCGTCCTTCTCGTCCTCCTCCTTCTCGACAGCGGACGCTGAAACTTTGAATAGCATCAACATCATCAACAGCATCGCGGCGGCCTTATTATCGCCTGATGTAACAATAATAAAGGCAACAATACCAACACCAACATCAACACCATCATCATTACCATCACCAACACCACCACCACTAAAAGCAACAGTCATCGGTAGAACAACAACAACAGCAACAACAACTACAGGAGCCCGAAGTCACGTACTACTTTCATGTGTACGCGTTGATTTCGTGCTTCTGCATTATGATGGCTCTGATATCAACTCCGGCCGGACAAATGGCCGGACGTAGCGCCCGTCGAAATACAGCGAAAATCGCTGTACTTTTTCCAGGCTACCCCATTAAGCAGCATAATGAATCGCTTTGGCAATGATATGGAGATCATTGATAAGGTAGGCATTCATTTTGAATTCATTTTGTTGTTGTATTGATTTCCAACTCTCTCTCTCCATCACTCCCTTCACTCACCCCTGTTATTGTGTCACATGTCTTGAGTCCAATGAAATCCGATTTTGTTTGCTGTCAGTTCGTTTGATTCTACATCCTGTTCGTTTGAATTTACGAATTAAAATTTTAATTAAATACAAAAGATTGAATTTTAACAGCAATTCAATATTTTAATCCAATTAACGGGGCATTTTCCTTAATCTACTTAATGATTACTACTCAGCTTAAATGAATCTTCTTAAATTCATGTTGCACAAATATTTTGCACAGGTCACAAACGTGTTAAGCTTCGTTATGTCGGTGATGATAACGATAATTCGACAGCTTCATTATGGTTTCAGTATTGATAAAAATTATTCTGCTAGAAAATTCGGCGGAGATTTAAAATCAGTGATCTAAAATAATTTGGGGAATAATCTACTGTTAAGAAATTCTCTAACTCTTAATAACAAAAAAAAAAAAAAATAAATTCTGTATAATTCGAAAACGCTCTTTAAAAGTTCCTATCTCACATCTGGTAGAAAGTAACGAAAGCATTCTATTTAACCTCTTCAAATTAACTTCTAAGTGTGTTTAACTTATAATGAAGCATATTTTAAAACTATTAATATATGAAAATCTATCACAAGGGATGGACATTTTTATGAACATCGGGTTGAGCGGAGGGCCGATGGTAGGAGCAGTTGCTGGAAACCCAACCAATGCAATGCATGCTTTCATCTTGATTTTTCCACTTAAAACCACACTTACACTCTCTCACTTACTTACTCTTTACCCCTTCATTCTCATTGCTTTCTGTTTCTTTCTCATCGTTGTTTCTTTTCTCTTTCTGTGTCGCTTTCTGTCATTCAGTGAATGTAAAAAAATCCATTCAGTGTAGAATATCACAGCCACAAGTCGGCGCTTGATACAGTTCACCTCATTATGTCTCTGCGCTATATTGATTAACATCAGCATTACGTCGTGGTCCATCCTAGTGCCGGTGCCGCTTCTCACGCTTTACAGAAATTCTTCAGGTGCTTTTCGAGGTACTACATGTATGTATGTCGGAGGTTCAAGATTATGAAGGATAGATGAGTGGAGATCATGAATGGAAGCAGGCTGTATAAGGTGTAGGCTGAGTTCGGGATGTTCAGATGGTATGACAGCCCTCTTGACTGACTGTCTGGTGGTTTGGTTTCTTCGGGTGGGTGTGGCAGATTTATTACTCCATTTAGGTTGGTGTAGTTACAGAATCTCTTCTAATGTATACGCATCTCAAGAACTCACTCAAAGAAGTGGCTATGGTTTTTGTTGTTTGTTTCTTCTTAGCCAGCACAGGGCTTGACTTGAATCGAGATGAAACTAACTGTAAAGTCCTCTGAAGTCTTAACTTGTCATTTAGCCGACGCATTAAATAATTTCTGGTCATTATGATAGGAAGTGGAAATTTTGCCGCTTCCAGTGAAACTTTTTGGCATCTTTAATGCTCTAAATTGGTGCTTTCTGTTTTCTGTTTTCTTCGGAAACTTCGAAGGAGTTACGCAAGCATGCTCTATGCGCTCACCGTCACCGAACCTCTCTCAACATCTCATCATCGCACTCTAACTCAGAGTAATTCCCATCATGTAGAGTAATAAATACTCACCACACTCTGCTCCTAAACAACGAGAAGGACCAAGAAAATCCTGAGTAGGGGAATATAAAGAAAATTACAATAACAAGAATTACTCTTCTACAGTCAAAATTTCCAAAGTTGGTTTGTCGAAGGGCGAGAAGAAGGAGAAGATTTCATAACTTGTACACAAGCTGACTTGTTGTTAAGAGTTCATCTGACTTTTATAGTGTCCCAGAACTTGATCATAACGGTTTTTGACCAAAATAATTTCAGAGCTTAACAACAACTACTGTGGATTGCTCAGGTTTCCATCCACCGGGGAAAGGAAGGAAGTTTGGATGAGTTGTCTTGAGCTGAGTTGAGTTGAGTTGGGTTGAAATGCCACTCAGAAGTTGTCTAGACTTTTAGAAGTTTAATTAATAATAGATATGCTAAACGCATACTTTTTGAGAGATAGAAAGAGATAAACAAAACGATCGAAGAGAGAGAGAGAGAGAGAGAGAGAGACTGAGAGAAAAGTTGATAAGTCAAACTGCTGCCGAGTTAATGATAACTACAAGGAGAAGAGTTACTTTCGTCATAAAAGATTTCCGACAATTTTTGGACAGAAATTTTAAATCCATTTTGAAAAATGTGCATTTTCTCAACTTCGTATAATCTGTGGCTCTAGAAGTGGTAGAAAATTCTATGGTGTATATGCTCTTTCTACTTCTTTCATCTGATCTAAAAATTGTTTTTTTGACATCTGACAACATTTTTAGTGGTATGATAGAATATTTTATGAACAACTACGAATAAATTGATTCCTTAATTTAATTGTTGTTTCAGGTTTTTCTCTTTTTCATCTTGTTTCCTTTGTTTGAATTTTTTTTTTTTTTTGGTTACTTCTTACGTTTGCTTTTTATTTCTTCTTTGTACAGAGCTACAGTGCATTGAGAACCACGCTGATGATTTCACATCTCTTCCAAACCATTCGAGGTGTGACCACAAGACGTACCTACAATCAGGAGGCACGCTTAACTGAGTTCCTCTTTCGACGTCTTGAGGCGAATAGAATCGCGTTTACGATTTCGAACACAAGCAATCGTTGGCTCAGTATTTTTTTGGTAAGTTTTCGGTGCTCCTTTCGTTTTTCCTTCTTCATTTGCTTCTTCTCCTTTTTTTCTTCTTCTTTTTCCATTTTATTCTTCCTTGTTTTTCTATGTTTTTATTATATTTTGATTTGATCACTTTGAACTTAGATTTGTGGAGGCGTAGAATTTCTTTCCGCAGTTAAAAATAACGAGTGTGATTGAAACATTGGTTTGCTTTTAAGAAATCTATTACTAGAATCCAATTCGAAGTCTAAAAATCAAAAAAGAAATAATAATAAATAATAAACCAAATAAAAAATGCACTCAGAAGCTGTATTTGAAGTTCCTCTTTCGCGGGAGCAATAACACGGTACCACAGAATTCCCGATACTTGCTTTTCGGGGTAGATTTCAGTCTTCATTTTAGAATTCTTATGTTTCGACGAGTTACCATGGTAACTGCAGTTCATTGAAGTCTAAAATTCGGTTTCAAATTCAACAACAAATCTGTGTCCAAGTTTTAATTGGAGTTACGGTGACCTCAGAAAGTGACCTCTGTTGGAATATTAAAAGCAAGGATCAAGCATCATTCAAGGAACCAATCAACTTGCTTCATTGCTACGGTAACCATTCTGTGTTTGTGGTTAGTGAAGTGATAAAAATTGCTGTCGGACATCATTAGCATTCTTGTAGTTTCTTTTTACTCAAACCCCCCTCCCACTCTCACAATTTTTTTGTTACTTATTTTGTTTGAGACTGGGTACATACACAAGAGTATTGACCCGATAATCTCTTGCTTCATGACAGCAACAACAACGCTGATAAATAAACATGTTGATTGGTACGAGTCAACAGCTTCGAAATTTAGTCAGGTGACTTTTTTATAGATAAGATAACGAATGTGATATTCTTCCTTTTTATTATACAAACATAATATTTTTTTGTTTTATTTTATAGGATTATCTGCAAGGCTTTAAATTTGTTTTGGCCATAGTGACAGCTTTGTTGGCGACTTCTGTCAGTTGCAGCAACTTAGATGGATATTATGAGGTCATCAACATACTTTACCAGCATAATAATGATATGGAAATATACGATGATGTCACAGCAACATCGACCCTATCAACAACATTAAAATTCTTCACCTTCAGCATCGTCATCGTTGGTTGGATTGGCCATAAACTATACTTTGTTGGTGCCGAGATATATCTCAAGTGGGTGGTGGAATATGGAGCTGGAGGTGTGTCGGTTCAGTGGAGCGTATTGCTTACTATATGGAAGAATAGGCAATAACGTCATCAACAACAACAATGAAGTTGACGTTTCTAGCAACGCAAATGACTGCCGATGAAAATTCAATAAGAATTCAAGCTGCTAATAAATGTCCTTGTAACGATACTTTATTGACAACAACAACTACAACAACAGCGACATTAACAACAACAACAGCAGCAAAACACATAACAGCAACAACAACAACAGGGGCCACCTTTATTGCTCCTGCCGTTACTTTTTCTGCTGCTCAAACAACGCAAAGAAGTTCAGCAACTCAGCTTGAAATAAAGCAACAACTCAGAGATGTTGATAGTCGACATGAAAAACAACAAAAAACAAAATCACTTTCATGAAGTTGTTGTCGATGATAATGGTGATGATGATAATGATGAGGATAATGACAATGTTAACACAGATGTTGTTGCTACAGAGAGATTTGATGTTGTTGTTGTTCTTGCTACTGTTGATGGCTTTGACGTTCCTGGTGCCGATAAATTTGTTGTTGCAGTTGCTGCAATCGTTAAGTTCACTGATGCTGCACATTCAGTTGCAGCAACAGCAGCAACATCGCAGATTTTCGGTCAAATTGAGCGAAACAAATCTGAGCCACGTGTTTGAAAAGAAGTGAGATGTATGTAAGTTTATTTTCTCTCTCTCACTTTGTATTTCTTTCCTTCTCTTTCTTTCTCTCTGCATCTCTTACTCTATTAATAATAAAGCTATTATTTCATAAATAAATAAATATTTCCACGTAAGAAAAATCGAAATAAAATCGGTTTTAAAATTCAGCTCTGAAGAATTTTATTTCACTTCACTGGAGCAATTAAATTTGATCCGATTGAAAGATGTTCCCATTCGGTGTAGCAGCCATCTTTATTATACAGCAGCATGTAACGGTTGGTTGCAGTTCTGAAATACCGCAATTTTTTGTTGAACGTCGGAATGGGAACGATGAGAGACGCGTGACGTCATGATCAGGTGCGTTGTTGATTGCCACGGAAAGGAGAAAGAGAGGGAAAGAAAGATTGAGCATTTAATAAGCTTTAAATTTAATTATAAAAATAATAGTATTATGAAAAATGTTATAAAATCATGTTGTACATGAAGATAATCACTATAATATTTTTAATATTAAATAGATTTTGGTTCTGAGGTCTCTCTTTTGGTTTTAATCCTCTCTTTGTTATTTTTTTTTTCCTTATTTTTCTTATAAGGTCGTAAATTCACTCAAATAGAAAAATCATAAATTAACAAATTTTTCACTTTGAAATATTTTCTGAATATTTTCTTATGTTTTCTAACGTATTAAGTTAAATGTAGTAAAGTTATCTGATCCTCTCATCATTCTAAATCATTCCAAAAACCAACTTTATATTGAGTAACATTGAAAAACAACAACAACAACAAGGACAATAACAACAACAACAACTATAACCACAACAAGAGAAAGCGTAAAGCAAATGTAAAAACACATGAAATTCTCTATAAAAATAATCGAATACTATTTTTTGTTTTTCTATCCTTTCCGTATCGCTGGATGACAGACAAAACGGTACCCATTTCGTGGCCACAGCGTGGTGCCATTAGTTTGGAGAACGTCAGCATACGATATGAAGAACAAGCAAAGGATGTTATCACAAATCTAACGCTGAAAATACCAGCAGGACAGCGGGTACATTTTGTGTGGTAAGGAGAAAGAAACAAAAAGAGGAAAAAAAAGCAAAAACAATAAATTAGAAGAGCTACAAAAATTGAAAATAAGAAAATAAGGAAAATTAATGAAAAAATTTAGGGTAAAATACGGATAAAAGAATAAGAAAATAAAGAACTATTAAGAAAGAGAAGAAAGAAAAAACAGAAAGTATATTTAAAAGTATTCATTTCACATTCACGGTCTGGCCGAAGTTCATAAACCCTACACACATGGAATAAATTTAAAGTTGAAGAGGTCAGTGGGTGGATCACGCCCATTTTTTGTGCGAGGATTTGTTCTGATGATTCGCTGATATTCTTTTTTGAAGCAGAAGAATTTGACTTTTATTACTCTTTATTTGATGAATTTTTTAAAAAATATTGTTTGCCGAAAATTACCGTAATGTTTTGTTTTTCCCTAAGAAAACTTATAATTTAGGCGCTTTTTTCGCCACCCATAATTGCTGTTGTGAGTTACTTCCTTTCCTCTTTTTCACTCCTTATAAAAATGTCACCTTCTTCCTTTCTTTCTCTTGTTTCTCTTTTGTCATCATAAAAAGCCACTTTACTGTTTTCACTGGTTTTATTAGTGTTTTTTTGTCGTTTCTTTCGTTGGTTTTAGTTTTGTTTAATTTATTTTTTAATTTTGGTCCTTTGTTGGTGTTGTTGTTGTTATTTTTATTGTAGTTATTTAAAGCTTTGTTATTATTTTCTCGCTAGCCATAACATAAAATGGCCACGTCGTGTGCATGGACGCTAAACACATTTGCACTCGGAAAATGCATTTAATGGACACCGAGTTGTGCAGAGAATTGACTTTGAACAACAACAACGACAACAACAATAACAACAACAGCAATAACAACAATAACAACAACAACAAAAACAATAACAACAACAATAACAACAACAATAACAACAATAATAATAGCAAAAAAACCAAACAACTGAACGATCTTTCTTCCAAAAAAAAAATTTAGCATAAAATTATTATCTGCTTCTCTATTCTCCGGTTTCAATTTTGTTACTTTTTTATTTGCCAATTTTTTTTTCTTTATTTATTTTTGTCCTCTTTTGTTTTCATGTGCAAACGATGCTGTGATTCTGGTTGACGATGCGGTGGAATTTTTTTTATTGTGTGCAGATTAGTGTTGAATTATTGCTGGGTTGGAGTTGAAATTGAATATGTATGAGATGGAAAGAGACAAAGAGAAAAAAAACACGAAACAATAATTTAAAATTTAAGGGGGTTTATTTAATTTGTTAGGTTAGTTTGTGGTGAAAACAATATGAATTTGTGTGATTTGCTGTCACTAGAAGACAGTCAGTGGATCGGTCAGTCAGTCAGACGGTCGTTGGGTCAGTGGGTCTGTCAGTCAGTCGGTCGCTCAGTCGGTCCATGGGTGAAGTTGGTAAAAGTTATAGTGATTGTTTAGGTCCCAGATTTCGTGTTTCTGTTACCGGAAATTCATCAAAAAGAACGAGATGGAGATAATGACGGGTTCCTTCCACGGAAAGGAAATAATAACGTTCCATGGAGATAATAACGGTATATGGTTGTTTTTTAGTTGTTTTTAAGAGCAATTTTAAAGTACTGCTTAAAAGGCGGTGAGATTTATATAGAACATGGGGATATGATGTTGTCCGTCATCCCCTCTGTTTGTCTATATGCTCGATTGTTTAATCGTTCCTCTTGAAATTCATTCAAACCGCATAATTTTTAGCCATAATATTTTGCAGCCATTCAAAAGTTTAAAGTTCGAAAAGTCGAAAATGATTACAGCTTCGGTTGCTGTACGTTTCAGTTGATACTCAGCAATAATTCATTTATTATATCTTTATCTGTATTAGAATCTACACAAAGCACCTTTATTTTTTATTTTCAATTTTAAAATTTAACTTTCGAAAGTATTCTGTCAGAAGTGTTCTTTTATTTTTTGGATTAAGGTTGACCCAGTTGATTTCCGGTTTATTTGAGTTTTAATTTTTTTTTCTTTCATCTTCAATGTTTTTTTATTGTTCATTTCTCTCTCCATTTTACTATCTTTGAGTATGCATTTATTTTACATCTCTTATTTGCTTTTTAATTTAAAAATTTTCTTTGTTTGTTGAACTGATTTTTAGTCCTTTATTCCTTTGGGTCATTTCAATTAAACTTAAACTTCACTTTGACCTGAATAAAATATTAAAGCCCACAGAGCTAAAAATGTACTTTTATGTATTGTATGTATGTATGTATGTAGGTAGGTATGAGTGTATGCTTTCTTCATATCCTTATCAAATTCTTTTCCATATATTGTATCTATTTATTTTATTGTTTCCATTGTTTAAACTGCTTTTTTATTTCCGATAATTTTTTTATTCTGTTTGTTTTCCTTCTAAAATTTATTCGTTTACTCGTTCGTTGTTCATTCTTTAGATTGGCATCTGTGGCTGCCGTTGCAAGGGCAGTGAAAAGTCCCCTCTGGCACTCTCCTTGTTCGCTGTACTCCAAACAAAAGATGGTCCATCGATGATGTCGACATCACACAAATTTATCCGGATGAGATTCGCTCTAGATTATCAATAATCCTGTAGAATGTTCATCTGTTCAATGCAACGATAGGTAGGAGTCTCAACCCTTCTGGTTAATATTCGCATTTGGATCTGTGGAAAACCTTGGAGTTGGCCCAGCTGAAGGAGTTTGTAGACAATGAAATGCCACATGGGTTGGGTGAGTAGAATGAGGGCTGTGGATGGATGAATGGATAAAAATCATTTAAATCAGAAGTTTAAATGAAGTGTGATGCAGGAATTTGTTGATGTGGTGACCCGATATGGTTAACCGATTTATAAGGATATGCAAGCGAAAGTCATATTGATTGCTCATTGTTGTAGAAAATATTGAAGATGTAGGGACTAAAATGATAAAATTGACTTAGAGTTATTCAATGACTAAGAATTACTGATTGACTAAGATAGCAACAATATTGATAACGACAATAATATTGGCAGTGATATTGAAAGTGTTGCTGACAGTGGTATTGGTAGTGTTATTGACTAAAATATTGACAGTCAAGTGAACAAGTATTTCCCTAAATATCATAACTAAAGAAATTATGACATTTAGTTGTAAACTAAACAAGTTCTGGAAGTTGTCTATTAAGAAGTACAGGTAACTCTTCTATAACACGGTATTCTGCAACACGTTTGCACTCTAACACGGAAAGAAAATTAGGATAACCCTCTTGTAAAACGCTCTGGTCCACAAGTCGTTTTAGGGAAGAACTATTGAACTAACGGTAGCTGTAAGGTTATCTTATGCCTTTCTTATATCTTCGTTCCTCGTTCTTCGGGATAGCATATGGTATCATCCTTCCCTCTTCAATGTTTATTTGTGGTTTCAACTGCTGTCGTCATTCGCTGATTCCTTCTCATTGTCTCATTCTTCAATTACTTTCTGTGTTGCTTTATCTGTCAAAAGTTCTCAATTTCTAATCATCGTTTTGGAAAATAGAAAAATCATGGAAGATGGCAGCCCACAAGAGTTGCAGAGGAAAAAAGGACGATACACTCCAATCTTCATTGCATTCCGGACATCCTTCTCTCGAAAACAGATGTAGAAATGTTGCTGCACGAATACTCGATGGGTTCCTCTACCGAATAAGAAATGCTTTCAAAGAATGTTTAACGAGTTGATTGAATTAAATTTTCGTATTCGTAAAATCCACCTAAATTCACCTAAAATTAAAATTCCTACACTTGAGACTTTAAAGCTTTTTTTAATTTATTGCATATATAATATTTATTTAAACTGTAAGAGATTTAAGTCTGTCTTGAACTCTGGTCTTAAGTATTCTCTAGGCAGGACCGTCTTAAGAATATTCGGCATCCGTGGTTTTTCAAGTAACAAGAACCCCCCTATATTTCAAGGTCGGGTAATTTTGGGACCATGTTCCTATCCAACTCTAATTGAAGTCGACTTCAGATCAAAATACACTTGTATCATCACTGAATTGAGAAGCTAAACGCTACAATACTGAGGTATATTCTCTATGAAATTCTTCTCAAAACTTCCCTTAAAGAGATCTGTCCGAATATTTTTTTATATATAGTAGATGTCTCTCTCTTTTAAAACTCTGCATGGAATCTTACCGACGTCCTTCATACGATTCCTCCATTCTAACGTCCAATTCTTAAAACGGACACGTCTTTTTCATAGAAACTTCATGTCGGAAATGCAAACGTGCTTGCATTATTGTGAGGTCAACGAGTCACCCGTCATGTATGCCGGAAAGTATGCATCATTTATCACTACGTTTGAGCGTGTGTGATCATTTTTAACATGTCACTGTTTTAACATACAGAAGTGTGGGTTATTTTTTATATTATTGTATTATTATTATTCATTTTGTGCAGCAAAAAATCTCAGCTTTTTAAATCGCTTTTTAAAATGTTCGTTATTCTTTTTTTTCCTTACCGAGGATATTTGAACATGATTGAGTACTTGAAGTCGTTTTAAAAACAGAGTCCTTGCTTGAGTGTAGGTGAGAGATGGAGTGGAGGAGAGTAAGAGAGTGAGAGAAAGAGAGAGAGAGAGAGAGAGAGAGAGAGAGAGAAAGAGGAACAAATGAATGATGCATGTGTGTTTCGTATGACAATTTTTTCACGTCGAATGTTTCTCACGTTTACAATTTTTACAATTGCATTTTCTTGCATTTTCCAGGGTATTATTTTGGTTTTTCTGATTACAATTCGTGTGCGTCACATTGGAGTATTGTTCTTGTTGTTGTCTGAATATGTGTTGGATTTTTTGTCTTAAGAGGAAGAAGAATAATGTTAGTGGGTAAAACAATTTCTCATAATGAAGATTTGAAGTACTAAACTTGACATCAGTGAATTAATTCGGGAACTAACGCGGCCCCATCCGAGATCTCCTCAACACTGAGACAATCTATGAAATACGAAAGCTTGAAATTATGGAGACTTGAACACGGATACGAACCTTCAATCTTCAACAATCATTCAATCAACCAACCAAGATTTATCATATAAAATTAATCAACCATCATTCCATCAGTTATCATCAATCACTATCTTCAGTTAACCATCACTATCAACTATTATCATCATTGTTATTCTTCACTTTTCTCCTTTATCAGTTGTTTTTTCCTGTGTCCGCTGTTAGAAGGTCTCCCCTGTCGTTGCTTCTCTTCTTCTTTCTCCACTTCACTTCTCTCTTCCTTTTTTTTCAGTTCTTTTATCCTTCATCTGTACTCTTTATTTCTCACGTTATCTCCATAGCAACACTTTTTACTGAAATGTACGTGTTTTGAATTACATTTTCGTCGTTTCTTCATCACCTCCGTCTCTTCAAACTATCCCTCGATCTTCTTCGTTTATTCTACTAGCGAAGTCCCTCCAGATTTCGCTCTCGCTGCACCAACAAAACTCTGACCATCAAAGTGTCGTTAGCACATTTTGTAGAATGATGGGGATTTTATTGTAGCACCGCACCACACTTTTGGTTGGTGTACTTGCTTGGTCGTTGTTGTTGTTGTTATTGACGTTGTTGATGGTGTTGTTGTTCTTATTTTAATGTTGCTCTTCTTATTGTTGTGGCCGCTGTGAGCATCACCACAGCAGGGACATAAAAACGACGATAGTTTTAGCCATAAAATTGGTGTGGATCAGTAAAGCAGAAGAACCAGAAGAAGAAGAACAAAAAGAAGAAGCAAAATATAAAGAAGAAGCGAAAGAAGTAGAAGAAGGATAAAAAATGTTGCATTTATTTAATGAGTACCTAAAACTATGCAGCATTTTGTACTACTTTCGAGATTTTGTCCCAAATTCATGCAATCTGGCGGAGTTGTTTTCAGTGTCTTTTATTTTTGCGGCTTCTTTTTTGTGTGGTCTCTTTTGTGTGTTCTTTTTTGTGTGTTCTCTTTTGTATGTCATTTTTCGTGTTTCTCTTTTATGTTTCTTTGAACTTCGAAAGTTCGTTAAGAATGCAGGCTGAATTCTTTTTGCACTCTTTCTTGAAATGAAGTAATTCAATCGACGACGCCTTCTTTTTGATGGTCTTTTCGCTGTTTTTCTTTCCTTCGTTACTTTTTCCTTTATTCCTCTATTTTTTTTCCATCCGCGGTTCAGTTTAAGTTTTAGCTTTCGGGCTTTTAATTACCGCTTCATTAGAGCGAAAGCTTCGCTTTGCTTTTGCTATTGATTTCGCTTTAGAAATTCGCCACTCAAAAGAAGAGCTCCGATCGAGCGCAGACAATTAAATTGGCAGTCAATAAAGCGTAGTGAAGTAAATGAGTTCGAGAAGAGTTCGAATTCGGTGGAACCGGAAACTACTTCATGGCTTGGATTAATTAAATTGTGAGCCAAAGAAATTAAGCGACTGCGAAAAAGTACTCAAGTGTCAACTTAGGACGAAGCTATTGGAGAGTCATTTGATATGGATGTTAATTCTACGGGAAGAAATCATCAATCAGGTTTTGTAGAGAAATACTTTCATTTCTACGATAGGTTTTTAGAATTCTAAACGTAGTATATAAATGACTAAAAATGTAGTGTAATCTTTGGCCCCATGAGAATCATCATCATCATAATCTTCACCATCACAATTTTGACCTTGCCCATCATCCTTTCATGCTTGGGACCATCTTCGTCTTCATCTTCATCTCCGTTATGTTCATCTTCTCCTTCGTCATCGTCTTCATTCTTTTTGTCGTATTCGTTTTTGGCTTCATCTTTAGTAGTTCTCCATCATCGTCTTTGTCTCCAAGTCTTCGTCTTATCCACGGTCTTCATGTTCGTCGTTTTTCATCATCACAACCCTTAGCAACTTTTACGTTACTGTTTATTATTCAATCACTTCAAAAATATTCAAGTTTCCGTAGATTTCCGAATATTTTCGTAAAGTTCTTCATTCTCAGATTCTTAACCCAATTAAGTATTTGCTCTAAATGTAGGTATTTCTGTATTATTTTTTATTCTTTGCCAATTATCAAAGTTGGCCCAATCAAAGTTGTTCAAAATTGGTTACTTTAAAACGTTGCACTCGAATACCTGATATGAATTCCTTTTAACAAATCTACAATAAATCAATCCAGACCATTCACCATCATCCAGCCATCCATCGAAAACCACAACATCAACAAGAACTCGCTTTCTTTTAAGCAGTAAATCCACTACGATGCTTCTCTTTCCTTCTCTCTCTCTCTCTTTTTCTCTCTCTCTCTCCCTCTCTTTTTCTTCCGGACGACCGAAATGGAAATCTTTCGTTGGATTGTTATTATTGTAATCAAATGTTTCGAAAAATTGCACTGTTATGATTTCAATTGTCCGGAAAGCTTTCGAGTGGTAGTGGGTCGATGATCCAATTCAACCCGAGCCGAAAAAGTATGCAGCAGAAAAATGTCCAAATAAATTGTATTTTTCACAGTGAAGTGCTGAATGTTATCGGAGAAGAACGCTTGAATTATGTGCTCCATTGAAACGCCGATTGGGGTGATACTGTTATCGATTTTGATGGTGTTGCTGGAGTTGTTGTTGTTTTCGCCACTTCTATTGTTGTAGATTTTCGTTTGTTGGATTGTACTTTCAAGTACTTCGGGGCAATTAGCTGTGATTGGATACTTAAGTGGATTTCACAACGAGTTGTTTTGCACCCGAACGGATTTTTTTATCCGCTCCGGGTTCTGTAGGTGCCATGATTCCAGGTCACAAATTTGTTAGGAATTTTTCGTAGTTTGCAGAAAATAATTGTATATTTATAATAATAGTATGGTTTGATGTTTACAAAGCTTTAGCTTTGATCAGGGCATAGAAAAATGAAATAGTTTTTAAACTTCAGTTTTTAGTCTAATTTTCATAACTTTTCTTTTTCTACTTCCTTTTCTTATTTCTCTTCCGAATCTTCATCTTAATTTTTATCTTAATTATCCACATCATCCTCAGTATTCTCATCATCTTCATAATTTTGCTCACTTTCGTAATTCTTTTCATTCTCTTCATCTTTCTAATCCTCCTCATAATCTTCATCATCCTTATAATCCTCACCATCCTCTCATCCTCATCATCCTTATGATCCTCAAGTCCTCATCATCATTTTCATAGTTCTCATCATCCACATCATCCTCATCATCCGTATAATACTCATCATCCTCATCATTTTCATAAACCTCATCACCTTCATAATCCCCATCATCATCCTCATAATCCTTATCACCTCATCATCCACATCATCTTCATAATCCTCATCATCCTCATCATTCTTATCATCCTCTTCCTCTTTCCATTCCCTCTTTCTTCCCCTGCATATTCCTCTGCATTTTCCTCTGCTTCTTTCTCTTCCTCTTCATTTCCTAGAACACCGCCGCAGTTCCTCGAATTACTTATTTTAATTAAATATTTTTTATTCTTTTTTTTAAAAGTAATAATATAAAAACGACGTTCTCTAAGTTAATCAACTCAACTCGATTGGGTCTGGTTTATTTGTTGTTTTTGCTTTACTTCTTTCATTATATGATTTTTTCTTGAAAGTTTTCAATCGCACTTTCTTTCTCTTATCTCACCCCTTCACACCGGGGGTGAGATACCCGTTTGCTTGAACCCCTTCTAGTATGCAACAATAATATTTCCCGCGAATTTCACGCCGATGCCGTTAAACCAGCTTTCAATTTGCTGTCAATGAAGCTGAAACTGATGATGATGGCGGTGTCGATGCTGTAACATTCCTTCTTCTTCTCCTTCTTCTTTCTTTCTTCGTCCTTCTTTCTTCGTCCTTCTTCATTTTTCTTCCTTAATCAACTGATTCAACAGTTCAGATCCTTTCTGAAATCCAGCCTCAGATTCAACAAAGCAACCAACAAAGTTTTATCCACAAAAAAAAAATGTGTAAAAGAGTGCAAAAGAGTGTTGCGACGTATTTGGGGGCCGGGGGTGAGGGGCGAGGGAGGAGTCGGAGGGTTCGGAGGGTTCGGAGAGAAGTCGTTTTGGTGCTGAGTGGGTGGTAATTTTGATGGCGTTTAAAAGTTGTAATATACGATATAGAAAGAAAATTATTTTAAAAACAAAATTTTCAACAAGAAAAGAGAATTGAAAGAATTCATTGATTTCTTTTATTTTCAATTTTATTCACTTACAATATTGTCCTTTCTTCTTCCTCTGTCTTCGTACACTTCCTCCCTTTTTATCAACTTTTTCGACATTAGAAAATCTTGTATTTGTCTTTATAAGCGGCATGTTAAAGTGATTGAGTAAGAAAGCGACCAAAAAAGCATTCAAATTGGCAAAAATTCCAGAAAACTTCTGCTGTATACGTTGTCCTTTACTCTGAAATTCTGCTGCTTCTCCATTTCGATGGTTTATAAAGAAGAAGAAGAGTAGAAGAATAAGAAACTTATAAAAATGGAATACGTCCTTATGTGCCTTTTTCCCCCCTTTATTCGCCTTTTGTATTCTTTTCATTCTCTTGTTTTTCTTTGTGTGGATTGAGAAGTGATCATTTTTAAAAGAATCCTCTGCTTCGTTCAAGAGAAAGAAAAGTTTTTCTGCTGGCTTCATCTGGGATGCGAATGATGATGAGAAGCGACTCGGAAAAGAGGCAAACGGAATAAAAACGGAACAAATTTTAGAAAAGTTTGAATCAACGAACAGCAGCAAAGTTGCAAATGTTGTAAGTGGGTTTTTTCGTATTGCGTATTCTTTAGCGTAAAATATGCTTTTTGGCTATTTAAAGTTGCAAAGTTGCAAGTTGTTATAAAAAAATTGTTGCCGTTGTTGTTGTTGTTGTTGTTGTACGAAGTCGTTTTACAAACCTTTTTAAAAAAGCATTGAAATTTGCATTCGTTGTTGGAATTAATTTTAATTTGATGAACTTTAAAATTTTGTTTGTTTTCGAGTTTTACTTGCAGATGTTTGAAATATTTTTCAAAGAAAGAAGAAAATTTCTTTTTTCATTTTTAATGGTTGTATAAAAAAATACTGCATAGTTTTAGGAACGCAAAACTTGAAAACATGATTTCGAAATTATGATTAAAAATGCTTAAGAAATTTCGTCTAGCGAAGAGAATGCAAAAATGCGAACATAAGCACATTGATAACAGAGAAAATACAGAATGAGGAATGAAGATGAATGTCTAGAAGCTGGAGACTGTATTCTAAAAACTAGAGACTGAAGATTAGAGACTGTATTCCAAAAACTGGAGACTGAAGACTAGAGACTATATTCTATAAACTAGAGACTGAAGACTAGAGACTGTATTCTATAAACTGAAGTCTAGATTTTCGACACTGGACACTGAAGACTAGAGACTA
Organism: Myopa testacea; assembly: GCA_949629155.1. Lineage (NCBI taxonomy): Eukaryota > Metazoa > Arthropoda > Insecta > Diptera > Conopidae > Myopa > Myopa testacea. The sequence continues at coordinate 6,416,186 of OX451347.1, forward strand.
GATTCTATAAACTGAGGACTAGACACTAAAATAAAAGGCTGAAGACTGAAAAACAAAGTCTGAGAAATTGAAATTAGCAAAACTAGAGACCAGTAACAAGAGATTAGATTTGAGAGTTGAAGAGTCCACAAGAGTGTAGAAAAAAACTAATTTGAATTCGAGGAAAGAGCAATCAATTTTAAATTCGTTAACAATTCGAAATGTAACAACAAAATTGTAACCAACAAAATGATCAGCAACGAAACCAAACAAACATTTCGAGTGGAACCGAACAAGTTGAGGAGGAAAAAAAAAGATGTACAGAAGTTTTGTTCTTCTTTTTCGATGGTGTATGAAGAGAGCAAGCAGCTTCGGAGTGCCATCTGTGGACCATTCGAAGAAACTCTGAAGTAGGAAACATAAAAGTTTTCTCGAATTCTCGTCGTACTTCAGTGCAAAGGGTTGGTTGTTGAGAGGAGCAACACGTGTACATACACACACACATATCTATACATCCACTCATGCTAGAGCATATGTATACAAGCATCTTTTATTAAATTGGTAACGAGTTCGTGGATATAACTATATTGAAGGAGTTGAAAGTCTTTGAAAGAAAAAAAATTTATACAAGTATATTTTTAGGCTTAGTCTAAAATGCGTCAAGGAATAAAGAAGAAAGAAGTAGGGGCCAAAACCAGGCCAAGGAACAACAAGGAGAAGAATAAGAAGCAGAAGTTGAAGGAGAAGAAGAAGAATTTGGAGAAGAAGAAGAAGGGGAGGAAGAAAGTGAAGGAACACTAGAAGGCTCAGGAAATGAGCATGAAATGAATAAAGAAAAAATGAAAGAAGACTGGTTCTTCACTAGTTCACTGTTCATGAGTTCATTGTTAACAAGTTTATTGTTCATTGTTCAAGACTTCACTGTTCATTTATTAGCTAATTCACTACTTCACTATTTAATGGTTCAATAGTTCAATGGTTCACTGGTTAACTTTTCATTAGTTCATTGTTCACTAGTTCACTGGCTCACTAGTTCATTGTTCATTGTGCATTGTTCACTGTTCATCAGTTCATTGTACATTGTGCACTGGTTTTTCTTTTTAAATTCTTGTGTGATTTTTATTAACATTCGATTAAGTCGAAGAAGTTGCTATGTAAAGCTCAAGATGAGAGCAACATTAAAGCTGACTACAAAAAAACGAATATTTCCTCCGTGTTGTTGTTGTTGCAAGTAAACACATTGTTACAACAAAAACAACAATAACTATAAACTGAACTTGTTTGCAGAAAAACTAACCTAACTTAATGCGCATCCTTGAATGCGAACGCAAACAAGGAGAAGGGAAGGAAAAAAAAACTCAAAGACTTTGCAAACAATTTACCACGTTCACCACTAAACCCACAAAATCCGGCTATGAAACTCATACGCACTGTACACTGCCCACCCAGTCAGCGAGACTTATTCACCCACTTCACCCTCCTCGCCCATCGCACCCTCCTCACGAATCGCACCCTCCTCACCAAAATCGCACCCTCCTCATTCCTTGAAAAAAGCTTCTTAATAGAAAAAAATAAGAAAAAAGACACAAGAACATCCTCTAAACGATTAAATGAAGAATCATCCACACACAGACACGCACTCACCGACCATCCAGCAGAAGGACCATCAAAAAAGGAGCCTAAAAAGCATCCAGTAATCCGAAAGCCGGCTGATGATTTTTTGCTGACTTCTCTTCGTTGTTGTTGTCGTCTTTGCAGACAGTTCTATAGCATGTTCCACCCTAAACAAACAAAGTGGATGTTGACCCACTGAAATACTAACGGTAAACAACGGTTCCGAAATAAAACATGAATTAAGATCCACATCGAAGGCCGAATACACATGCACACACACACACACACACACACACACACACACCAAACCACATCCGTCCGAACTTGTAGCATTCCATGCAGCTGAATCTGCGCAGATTCCGCTCAGAGATGATGCCCTGAAAAGTATGCAACAAAGCAGAGTGCTGCTCAAACGCGTTCCACAGTTCATTCTCTAGTAAACATGTGTCCTTTCTCTAGTAAACATGTGCCAATTCTCTCGCAACATGTTGCACGAGTTGTGCGACACATGTTGCTGGGAATACGATGGATGCTGCTGCTCGTGTTGATGCCGCGAAGCCGATTGCCGACTTTGAGGCTTCGAACGTGGCGCCGGCAAGATTCAGTTCTTTCGCGTCAGCCTCCGCAAACGGTCATTCGTCGTTGTCGTCGTCGTGGTCGTCGTCGTCGCCGTCACCAGTATTTTAGCTATCGTTGTCTGCGTTGTCGTCTTTGTGATCGCCGTCGCGTTCTACCAGCGGAGCGTGTGTACAGCTGAGCGTGTGTGCGTGTGGCTGTGTTTGTGTGAGGAATTTAATAAGCAGCCAGCTGCGAGAAGCAAGTGTTGATTAACGCAGCTGCTTGCCATAAGCAAACACATTCAAGTCTAATATTGGTCATGAACGAAAAGCCTCAAAGTATGCAGTAAGTTTTTTTTTGCGCCTCGCTTTGGAAACGCTGCATAAGTTGTGGCGATGCGTTGTGCTCGCCTGCCACATGTCGGTTAGTCATCGTGGTTTTTTTTTATGTTAAACGTTTGTTGTCGTCATTCTGTCGAAAAGTTGAGCCTACACACAAGTTTAGCCTGCTTTTAGGCCATCGCGCGATTGAATGAACTCTCGCCAAACTATGCGGATAAAATATCTTGTGGAATTTAATTAAGATTCTCGCTTAAGCCTAAAACTATGCTGTGGAATTTGACACCCGCTTCGGCTAAGTTTGGAGAACGAAATCTCACCGCGTCAAGAGCTGTACACGGAGCTGTCTTTCGCCCTGAAGTATGCCATGAAATTTAATAGACGTCAATTGATAGTTGTTACTTTCTTCTCTTCTCAGTTAAATGAAATGACTTGCTTCAAGAAATGTAAACTAATATAAAATGAATTAAAATAAAGCAAAATAAAATACAGTAAAATAACTTATAAAATAAATTAAAATAAAGCAAAATAAAATACAGTAAAATAACTTAAATTAAAATAAAAGCAAAATAAAATAAAATAATACAGAAAATAATAAAATTAAAAAATAATAATATGACAAGTAACTAAGTTTTCTTTTCACAAGTTATTTTGGAAATTTCTGAATATGAAAAAGTTAAGAAATATCAAAATTTAAAAGGAAATTTGAAAATACATATAAAGATTTAGAATTTTTCAAAACCAAGAATATCAGAAAAATTAAAAGAAAAATTAAAAAATAAAGGATTACAAAAATTTTTAAGATGGCTTTTATTCAGAAAAATTAAGGTTTAAAAAATTGGAGTTTAAATTAAATTAGAAAAAAATAAATTGAAAAAGAAACCAACCGATGGCCCACCCTATAAAAAATATTAAATAGAATTTAGAATTTACAATTCATTAAGTATGTCAACTAATAATTTCTTTAACAAATTTAAAAATCACTTCACTAAAACTTCAAAGAATTTAAATGAAAATTTTAAAATTTAAACTAGAAAAAATGACAAAATTCTCGAGTGTTTTTCTTTATTTTCAAATCGTCTTTAAATAAAAATATCTTTAAACAAATAAATCTTTTGCAAAATAAAAAAAAAAATACAAAATTAATTAAATTCATTTAAGAATGATTTAAGTATTGTTTAAACAAAATAAAAATTTTATAATAAATATAATAAAATATATAATTCGGCGTATAATAAAATATATATTTTGTGTATATTTATTTTGAATTATAAAGGATTATAAAGAATTTTTGTAGTACTTTTAATAAAATCAAGTACAAATCTGATCACATAAAAAAATCGAGGCTAAAATTTATTTGTTGGAAAATTTGTTGCATACTTTTGTGAGCTCACAAATTAGTTTACTCAAATTTTAACGTGCAGTAAAATCAATTAAAACTTTTACTAAACTTGACCTAAACGCACAGAGAACAGAAACACACACACACACACATACAGGAAGAAAACAAACATTTATTCAAGCACACACACACACACACACACGCATCGGTACCGCTTCACTAAGCAAACATGCAAAAATATACACAAACTCATGCTGACACAGATACAGCATCTGTTGGTTTCGAGGAGAAATGAACGAGTAAATGAGAAACACACACATTCACACACTCACACACACACTATCGCAGACACAAATATATTTACAAATACTGATACAAACATACCACATGTGAGTGAGCTTCACCTCTAAACTTCCACCTGTGAAGTGTTGAAGTCAACAACAGTGCCAACAACAACATCAACAATTAAAACAAAAACAACAACAACAATAACAACACCACTGAAGAATACCGATACCACCGACAGCCACCCGAAAAACAACAACAACAATAACAAAGCTTGTACATTAGCATAATTAAAACGAGCGCCTAAATGTATGCAAAGTAAAGGAGACAATAACTTCCGCTCATTTCGTTGCATACTTCGTTGAGGTTGAATTGAAGCGAAACAGCAAAGCAAAGCAAAGCAAAGCGAAAACCGAGAGCGATGCAAACAAGTCAAGAAGTTCAAAGCAAACAAACAACAACAAAGAAGCAACGAAAAAACTACTCACTCACTTAGTCAATGCGTAGTGATAGTTGCCCGGTCGTTAAGTTGGGGGCCACTCAGGAAGGGGAAGCAGACAGAAGACGAGGAGCAGGAAGCACCAGAGAAGTTCGTGAGGGGGAGGGGGCGAGAAGGAGGGATATAAAAATCCTTGAACCTTATTGTTTGCACTTCAGTCGCTCAGCGCTTTTTACTGTTCTAGCTTATTAACCGACAACCGACCCCGCCCCGAGCTGCGTTGGTTCCACCCGCTTGACTCCGATGCAGGGTCTGGCCTCTGGTAAAGAGTGCGTCTTCTTCTTCTCTTTCTATCTCTCTCTCTCCATCTCTGATTCTCTTTAGCTGTTCGCTTCTATCAGCATTTTCTTCGTTCGCTTTATTTGTATCGCTTTTTCCTTGCTTTCTTTTCGCTTCGGTTTTTCTTGCTTTTGATTACTGGGTTATATATTCCTTTAACAATGCCAATCCTCAACCTTTCGCCCACTCCCCTCCACTTCCCTCCTCCTCCACGTCGTCGTGCATTCCACTTTCGAGTTACAGTTGACTTGGCTGGTGAACTGAAGCCGGTAGTCGATGTCCGCCGTGACCGAGTTTCATGTCGTCAAACTGGTTGCGGCGGTCGAGCTCTCAGGAGCCCGGTTAAAGCACCAAACAAGCGTCAAGCAGCCGTCCAGAGAACCCTTCCGGTGGTGTAGTTTTTCGGTGCTCTGGCAGTTGTTACCAGCTTTTGGGGGACTCTTAAGTAGCTTGTTAAATGCTAAGAAGGATAAGGAGAGGGTTTGAGGAAGGGGTGGGAGGGGGTTGGGGGTAGAGGAAGGGGTAAAGGAAGGGGAACGTAGACAGGGAGAAGAGGACGACTTACAGTTATGCCACAAATAGCGGCTGTGTTATGGCAATAAACTATTTAAGAAGTGCCTAAAAGTAGGCAAGCGAAACATTTTAGTTTGAGGTTCAGCGCTTTTTAGATTTTTTTTTGTTTTTGAGTAAATAGAGCGAAAAATTGGAAAAAATAAATATTTTTTATGATTCTTTTATTTTTCATTCCATTTGAAGTAATTAAAATGTAAATAAAACTGTTGTTGTTGAAATCCGCAAAACATCCGAAAAAGTATGCAACAATAAAGAACGGTTAATTAAATTAAACAGTTTTCCTTCTTTTCTTTTAGATTTTTTTTTCTACTTTTTTTACCTATTTTATTATTATTTTAAATGACAGTTTAATAATAAAAAACTTTTGCTAAACGAGTTTAATAATTGAATTGAATGATTTTCCATTTAACATTATTAAAAATTGAATTGAACAGAAGAGAAGAAAATTTAAATCAAAACATAAATTCTAAGAATTAAAAGTAAGAGTAATTAATGTTCATTTCTTTTCTAGGAGACTCGTTCAACGTTTCAGCTTCAGTGAAGAGTCAATAAATCAGTGCTCCAAAATTTATGCAATGAAAAAGAATGAAAAACAAAAAATTGAATAAGTGAATCCATGAAATAATATAAACCTTAAATTAAATTCCAACCTAATAAGATTACCAAGAATTTTGCTGATATTCCAGACAGTGTTAAAAGCTATGCAAAATATTTACAGCCTAAAAGTATGCAAGCCAATAATGCGAACATCGAATAGAGGAAGCATATCAAAAGTAAAACAGTGACATGAGGAGGTAGAGTTTAATTAAGACTAATTACAATAACAATAACAACAACAAAACCTTGTTGAATAATTTCTGCAAATGATTGAAACTTTTAAGAAAACTTGTGGGTGTTTGTAGTGTTTATTCAGTGAATTTTAATTCAGTTCATATTTAATGAAAGTTCATAAATAAGTAAACTTTATATTGTCTGATTTTGTGATAATAAAAAAGTGTGAAAAGCAACCTAAAAAAATTGAAAATAAATGAAACTAAACTACACCAAATGGTGAAACTAAAAACTTGAGTGTGAGTGGCAAAAATATCCAAGCACCGTTGAATTCAGTGCATTCGGTCGCCAGGAGAGCGTGGAAAGCATGCAGTTGAAAAACATCAGGTAGGTGGAAGTAAGAATCAAGTACAAAAACAACAACAAAAATGAAATGAAAGAGAAAAAATAAGAAATAGAAAATAAAAATAAATCAACTAACATGGAAACTAAATAAAATAGAAACTAAATAAAATAAAATCCAAATAAAAAAATTAAATTGTAGACTAAAACAAAGAAATAAAATAAAGATTACATATTTTGTAAAATAAAAAGTATATATAAAAAAAATAAAAATTCGACAATAAAAAATTCAACTCTTGTTCAAATAAAACTTGTACAGAAACCGAAATTTTTTCTCGATTTTTCGAGTTGCTTTCGAGTTTTATTCTTCTTCATCTTTCACTGCAGTTATTGAAAAAGCAGCAGCTGCAGTTCTCTTAATGGGTTAAGGTTTAAAAGAACATAAGAAACAAAGAATGAGAAACAAGAAAAAAGTAGTATAAAAGAAAAATGATTGTGAGTGCGGTTGGTTTACATTCGGGACCAGCAGCCAGATTCGTAATGTGATCGTTACATCGACGAACAGGGTACACCGATGAATGGGGTGGGGCTAAACCGGGGAGGGACGAGGCAGGGGACTTCTACATGTACACGAATGTTTCAGTGAATCAGTGAAATTGTTGAGTAAATAAAAATTTTAATGACAAAATAATATTGCAGCATAACAGAGAATGGAGTGAACAGGAGTGAAGTCTCTTGAACTCTCTGAGTGAACTCTTTCATAGTCTCTAACAGACTCCCTTTTTTCCTCTGTCTTCCTCTTTCTATCTCTCTTTTACGCTATTTCTCTCTCTCTCCTTCGCTTTCACTCGCTTCCTTGATGAGTTTCGCTCCGGGACTTAAATGTAGATATATTTTTTTTCCTCAAAAACCGCGTAATTTATTCACTACAATTTTTAAAAATTATATATTTTAACTAAATATCTAAAGGCTATTAAAAAACACTCTTTCATGTATCTACTTCTAAAAGAATTGTGTTCAGTATTTGCATTTAATTAAATTATATTTTGCACTATAAAAAAGACACGGTTACTTTATGGAAGTCTGGAGAACCCTAAAAATTCAGGCGTTTAAAAGCCGGCAACGAAATTAAAGGAGAAGCAATAGATTCAGATTCCTGAAGTAATACAGGGAGAGCGAGAGAGAGAACAATAAAGAGGAGTGGTAAAGAAAGAAAGCTCCTGTTTGGAGTGATAAACATCTGCATCAACATAAAAAAACCAACAAAGAAGAATTAAAACAAAAACTTGGTGAACAAATTTTACTGCATACTTTTAGGTGTCATTTCGAAGTCTTTGGCATTCATTCAAACTGCTGCTGATCACTCTTGCAATCATACTTAATTTCCATGGAGAGTTCTTCCTTTTTATTGACTTTATTCTCGTCTAAATGAAGTGAAAACAAGTTGCAATTTCTTGATTAATACAACAACTTCGACCTTGTTTATGCTATACTCGTAAATTATCAATTCGCTGGATATTAAAATGGGTCCAAAACAATTTTAAATGGACTACTTTTAGACTACGTTTTTTCTCACATCATAAATTTCACTGAAAACTGAAAGGAAACGCATTCTAACGGAAAGGAAACTCATTATTGTAAAACAAATACTAATAAAATAGAAATAAATTTCAGTCCATCAGCGAAAAGTCAAATAATTTGAAACATTATCTGTAGAATGTTTGAACTTTAAAGAATTTAATTAATTAGCATAAAATATTAATAATCCTTGAAATAATTGCAGTTGTTGTATTCATTGTTGTTGTTGCTTTCAGTTGCTCTTCTCATCCGTGTCACATGACACAAACTTTATTGCCATCTAATTTATTTTCACAATTTTATAGAGAATTCGAAGTTAATTAAAAATTAACTTCACAATTAAATGGCGCACAAGGAGTTACACCCGGGGAAGGGGGTGTTAGGCGAGGGGTTTAGAGGTTATGGAAGAGGACGCGTAGAGGAAGGATAGCGGGGGAGCAGAACGCACACTCAGAGTGTAAAACTTCAAGAGGTTTGGGAAGTGAAAGAAGACGCTACAAACAACTCTTGACAAGTTTATTTAATACCTCCCCTTCACCTCCTTCACACCCTTCATCCTTGTAACCTCAACACAAAATATTCCTCGACTTGCAAAATTTTCTTAAACTACAAATTTTAATGGCATCCGCTCTCCACACCAACTTGCGTCTCTTTACCACTTCGAGCTCCGTAGGAACTCAAAGTCGACCAACTTCTCATCTTCTCCTCCCTCTTCTCTTTCTCCAGTATGTAGACTTTATTGAGAAGCTGAGAATTAAAAACAAAGTCTTTATTTCTCTCTCTCTCTCTCACCCTCTCTCCTCCCTTTCTTTCTCAATCTCCTTTCTACCAGCATGAAGAAGTGAGCCATTTCGACTGTCATTTAAGATGCTCTCCAGCAGGTGGTGATGGAAATTTCGAAACTGCTACGTTTTCTCTTACCTCTTTTCGTCTTCTTCTATTTCTTCTACCTCTTCTTCGTCTTCGTATCCCTTTTCTTCATCTTCCTCTTCTTTTTATTCTTTATAATAATGAAAGAGATACCGGAAAAGGCTATTAAAATAACGAAGACGCTTAAATTTTATGACTTCCAATTGAAATTACTCTTTCGGTGCCCTTTATATTGTTTCTTTGGCCTTTTCCCTTTGACTGATATTTCTTCCTATCTCTTTACTCCCATTTTTCTCTCTCTCTCTTTCTTTTTTCTCTCTATAAAATTGAACGTTTTTAATTTTATACCCAATAAAATTTATCGCATCGCTCAACATTTAAGATTTTAAAAGCGGATAATAATGTTTTATATTGTACACATACTTTCAGCAGTACACTTTTAAGCACCCTCCAGAATTTTTTTGTATTTTGGTTTGTTGGAGAAATAAAACTCACTACTTTTTACATTTTCAAAACTAAATCGTTATAAAAACGTATTTTTATTTATTTTCTTAGATTGTGTTAATTTTTCGACTGTTTAAAAATTGTTAAAATTTATTTCCTAACTTTAATGAAGTTTTTCCATGCCGTTTTTATAGCCTTTAAAAATTTCGGTATTTTCAATACATAAATATTTTTAGATTCATGGAAATTAAATTAATCTCGATGATCTTCGATGTCATAACAAAAAAGTAATAAAATTTCTGCTGTTGATTCAATTATTAAGTAAAATAAATTCGATACGAAAGCATCGAGTTGATGATTATTACGAGTAACTTCACAAAAAAGCAAAAACAAATAATAATGAAATTTTAGAAATAAAATTTTAACTGAAAAACTGAAAATAAAGCAAAACCTTCGAATGTGAAATATGAGTGAAATGTGAAACATTTCAATGAGTGACTGTGTGTTTGTGTCTATGAGTGTGAGTGTGCTTTTTTATGTGAATATTCTGTTTAAATGAACAACATCAAAATGAATACCTTCCCCAAGCTTCTGATATCAACAGCTTATTGCAAAATCATAAGCTTTTTTGGTCGATTTGCTGTTGTAATTGATTGAAATGCTTGATGAGTTATTAATTTAAGTGGACCATTTTTTCAACTTTAATAAATATTCAATAGAATCCAATAAAAGTCAGTTCTTTAATTTTTAGCTCACTTAATTACATATTTAAATGTATAAAATCACGTTCTTTAAAGAGAGAAGAAGTGCTCTTGAAGCGCTCCCCTTGTCGTCGCTTGTTCTCTATTTCAGGACACAGCGAGAAATTTTGCCCGGGAGTAAAAAAAGGAATTTATTATTTAATTAAATTTTGTGATTTTTCTTTGAAGCTGCTCAATTATTTTTGATACCCAATTTAATAGTATAAAAATTTATATTCCTGTGCGGATTGGCGTGTGTGCATGTGTATGTGTGTATGTGTACATATGTGTGTGGCTGTGTATGTGTACATATGTGTTGTATGTGTGTGATTATTGCTGTTAGCGAATTCGTGAGTGTGTATGGTTTATATTTTATGTGCCCACAATTTCAGGGATTTTAATAATGCAGGGCCACTTGAAAACACAGACACATACACACACACACATTCACACAAACTCACATTCACTTACACATACAAATACATACTTTCACTTACACATACACACTTAAACACAGACACATTTCACGATAACGATTGCGAAAGGGAAGTAAAGCAAATGAATCGTTTGAATCGCAGCAGCTGCCTGGTTCTCCGATTAAATTCGGATGGAAGTGTTTTAAATAAAAGCTTAATAAGCAGCAAATAAAGTTGACCGAATGCAAACCGGGGGAATGAGGAGGGAGGTTAAAATGTATCGGTTACAAGGTGGTGGGGAAGGAAACCATAGAAACATTATAATCTCAATTGAAGGGAATCAGAATACGAATCTGGTTAATTATCAAAAAATGTATGGTTAAATTTAGAACATTTGGATACATTAAATACATTAAAATATATATCATACCTAAGTAGAGAAAATAATCGAATTAATAATACTGAATTTAAATTTTTCGGAGAGCCTGGAAGTATGTTATAAAATCTAAAACAGATTTCGTTTGAATTCCTTTGCATACGTAACAAAAACGTTCTCAATGACGTATTGTTTTTATTTACACACACAGCCACATTCATATCCTACATATTCACCCTTTGACTCATATTTAATTCTACTTAAGCCCCACTCCTAACCTAACCCATCCTAAAAGTATGCAGCATTTCCTTATGTGCAAAAGTATTCATTATAAATCAAAGGCAAAATGTTGATATCTTTATAATTTATGACTTCATTTATCATTCATTCATTAGTAATAAATAATGAATGTGAAAATTAGGAAACAAATAATATTAAAGCTTACGCATGAGTAACTGAAAAATATATTGTCTAAGGAGTGATGTTGTGAAAATACATACTACGAGGTCTGAAAAACCTACTCAAAACCTCTTCTTCCTCAAAAAGTTTTTCATGAAGAATGACAGATATTTTAAGAATGAAAATAAAAGAGTTGTGTACAGTAAATTTTGTATATTAGTATTTTATGTTTATCTTTGTTGTTTCTTTCTTCATTCTTTACAAATAAACCAACGCAATAACTTCTAGTTGCTGCTTTTAAGATTTCGCCATTTTTTGGCCTTAATTTTGTCGAGTTTATTTTTATCCCTTCTGTGGATTTTTCTAATCCTTTTTTTTTGCTAAATTTTTCTGTTTACTTTAGATTTGTTGGTCTTCTTTTTTCGTTTTAATTTGTCCTCTTCTATTCATTATTTATTTTTTATTTTCATCCTCTATGACCCTTCATCTATCTCTCCACTTATCTTTCTCTCTTTCTCTTTCCCGTTCTCTGTCTAGCTCTCTTTCTCATTCTGTTATTCTGTCTCCCTCTTTCTCTGTCTACTCGTTTCTCTATCAGCTTGGCTAGACGCAGTATCATTTGATACGGTATCACTACTGGTATGATGATACCAGCGATGGCTAGACATTGTGGTATCAAATTTAGTTTCAAAATCCATAAACATGTTATGTCAATGTATGTGTGAAATTTACTGAATATCAAAATGTTGTCCGTAGTTGCCATAATTATTATATTATGATTAATGCGTAAAGGAAAAATAGGATTTCTAAAAATCCCATGTTTAAATTTTAGTTCAATGGAAATTACCTGCTTCACTTTGGTTTTCTTGTTCAGTGGAAATCGTTGTGTTGTGAAATTTTTTTAAAATAGTTAATTTATTTAAAAATAATAATGGAGGAATCTCAAATGGCTTGTGTTGCGGCGATGGCAACAGCTGCTGCATGCTATGTTGTAGTCGATGAAGATTCGCAAATGAATCGATCGTATTGGGTAAAGAAGTGGAGGAAGAATCGCAGTGTTCGTGGAAACACTCAAGAGTTTTTAAGAACTCTAAGGCCCGGCACATACTATTATAGTTGCTATTTAAGGATGGACGAAATATGTTTATTTAAATATGTCTATTTTTTTACTTAAAACGTTTGCATTTTCGGCTTAAATCAGGCGCTTCTCGACCTAACCAATGTTGTTGTTGTTTCTGGCGCTGACCCTAGCAACAATAATTTGTATTGCTCTCGTCTAGTTCCCGAATTATAGCCCTTTAATGTTTCTAAATTCCAGGCCTATATCTGTTAAACTTTACGAGATACCACTATGATATGAAAAATAAAATTTTAGATTTTTAGTACTTTTTTTCCATTAATTAATGTTTTTCTAATTGTAATGTACGCCAGAAACAACAACAACATTGGTTACTTCGAGAAGCGCTTAATCTTTTCCCCTTTTCTTTTTAATTGTTTTTGAACTTTTCGTGACTTGATATTAAAATAAGGCAAATGGGACAAATAAATGAAATTTCTCCGAAAAAGAGAATTTTTTCAACTTCATTTGCAACCGTTCGAATTTATTATGGCCGACTGTTTGGTTGCTGTTGACAACTGCTTACTTGTGTGCGTAAATGATACCGAGAGAAGCAGGGTAAATTTGGGTATCAAAAATTCTATACACTTGATACTTGTGTGTAGAATTTTCCCTTTCTTCCCCGTCTCTCTCTCCAACGAACTGAGTGATACCGTATCAAATGATACTGCGTGTAGCCAAGCTGTATGATTGTGTTTCGCCACTGATTTATTTTTCTAAAAATTCCGAAAATATTCGCTATCAAGTTTTTGGCCAATTAAATCCGAATCCACTGGAAATACTGCATGTGGACGGTTCCCACGATTTGTTGACTACGCTGCTGTCATCACGTGATTCTTTTGCGCTGGATCGTTAAATTCTCTGCTCGGTCGTTGAACTCTGTTCGTTGAATTGTTAAGCATCAGCGCTTGGAAAGAAGAACTCGCCTCTGATTTTCTGATAACTTAAGCTACCTAACACTCTCCTTCTCTTTCCTCCATACTCTGTCTCTCTCTCCTTTAGAGCACTCAAACTCTCAGAATTTGTTTCTTATTCCGTTGTTGTTTTTTTCATTTTTCTTTATTCTTTATTGAAACGACGATAAAGAAATTCGTTGTCGATAACAACTGTCACAGGAAATGTCATCGACAGGAAGCGATGATTTCGTAAGAAGCTGAGAGACAACTTGAGGAATATATTGATAAAAAGTCCTCATTCCCACAAATTCAGAAATGTTTATAAGTGATAATAAATTCTTCTTTACAGTTCCATAATAAATAAATATTTCGACTGGATTTCTGAGAAACGAAATAGAATTTAGCATCAATAATAATTTTGATTTTAAGTTTGAGAATATATAATTTATGCAGCGATTTTAGTTTTTAAGAGAACATAGATAATATAGATAGATAATAAATAATATAGATATAATAATACAATACATATATCTTTGGGGTATTTTGGTCATCATCTTCATGGTTTTCATTACTGTTTCTGTTCGCAGTCTTGATTTGCTCTGTACTCTTCTACTGTGAGTTGGTCGGTGCGTACAAACTTGATTACTCGACAGGATGTGAAGTACTTTGTCACTGAAAAGGAGTGTAATGTATCAACTTCCCCTTCCACCCCCTTACCACCTACTACTGCTCTTTGTGTTCACTCAGCCTATCATAATTTGTAACTATCTCTCACATTTTGTGTCTCACTCTTTACAACTACAACTCATTACTACTACTACTATTTATGCTATTTATCTCTTTCTAACTCGCATTCTCTACTCTTTCGCTCTTTTATTCTCAGTCATTCTTGTCACCTTATTTATTTTCGTTTTTTATTCCCTAATCGAAGCCTTTGTTGTCATGCTGCATTACCTTTGGCCCCATTTGCAGGCGCTTGAAATCGCCCTGAAAGCAGCAGATGGTCTGTCTGCCTCTAGGCGCACGCTGTCAGCCACTTCGTCATTCTACAACCTGCTTCTCTATTCATCGGTCTTGAACCTTTCTGCTTCTCCATGATTGGATTCGCCTGAAAGTACGAGTATATTGTGGGTAGCTTTTTTCTTTTCTTTACTTTCACTTTTTTATGGTGGCATGAACTTTTCACATACTCACGATTGGGTTTTTTCAACTTTTCTCTGTCTCTCTCTCTCTCTCTCTCCCTCTCTCTGTCCCTCCCTCTGCCCTCTGTGTATTGTAAAAACTTTTATGCTGGGCTATCATCTCATTCTTTACAATTTCAAGAGTGATGAAGCTAGGCTAAAGTTTGCCGACTTATTAAAGTGTGGTTTTTATCGATACAACCCAAGAGTGGACAATAAATATTTGATTGCCTATAATTGAAAGGAAAATTCGATTTAAAATTCACACAATTTTAAAACACAGCATTAAATAACTAACTTAATTTTAAGATTCAATATTATATAATAAAAACCATTTCTAATATAAAAATGTTTGTATGTAGTTATTGGGTTTTTATTTTTTTCCTATTTTAGCTAAACCTGTGCTATGTTTTTCTATGACTTTTCTTCAACTGTGTAATTTTGTCATCTTTTCTTACTTGCAAATTTAAAACAAAATTCGCAAACTTTCCTTGCTGTGTATTTATTAATTTTATGCTCTAAAAATCATGTGACAAATCTTCGGTTTAGTTTCATTTCCAAAAGAGTGCTTCGAATAGTTTTTGGCACGGCTGCTTTGCATGTCGCACAAAATTTAGAGCAAATTTAGATTGTTTTTTTTCTAAATTAGAATAAAAGAAAAAGTTAAAACATATTCAACTCCATTCGATCCTTCAATTTCTATACTTCAAGATAAAATATAAGTTTGACTACGCAACAAGGGTAAGCTAGGATCTTTAAAATCACATTTCATTTGAAACTAAAAACTGACCTACTTATTATAAAAAAGAAACCATTAAACAGTTCGTAGTTAAAGGAAACTCACTCGCTTTTAAGCAGTACATCACCAGAATTTAAAAAACAATCTTCTGGATAAATCGAACTTCTATCGAACTTTATGATGATTTAAACATAAACCCAACGTGAATTATAAACAATTCAGTAAAATAATAATAAACAAATAATAATAATACAGAAAAATAAGCTATAATAAATGTACAGCACTTAATTCTGTGTTTTGCTTTAGTTTTTACGTAAATTTGTTTCTTGTTGCTGTTTGTTTTTTGGTGCCTCCCGGATGTGTTCGACTTACATTCGCTTCCCGGCCCATAATGTACGTCATTTCCGTCTGAAATTATTTACATAACATTTACCATATTTGTTCTGCGGGAAAGGAATATAAAATTATATTTTTATCCTCATGGATTTGTTGTTTTTCGAAGATTTCATTGCATATATTTAAGATCCTAGCTTCAGTGGTTAAATTAGTTTTCTAAGTTTAAGTTTTCCTTTTGTGTTTTCCTTTGCTATTTTTCAGAGTAAACAAAGTTTATACAAAATACGAAAGACTCGTAAAATATTTAAATTCGAATAAAAGAAACATTTTTGTTTATTATAATTGAATCGTAGGCTTGCCTACCAGCCCAATTCTCTGTCCGTTTTGCTGGCGGTTTGTCTGTCTGCCGGTCTGTCTGTCTGCCGGTGTGTCTGCCTACCGGTTTGTCTGTCTGTCTTCCGGTCTACTGTTTGCTTGTCGCCAAAAACTTTGACCTGCTTTCCGGCCACAAGGAAGCAAACGTTTTTGGACCGAAATTAACACTGATAAAAGCCCCTGTCTGTTGGTTGTGTTGGTGGGTGGATTTGTTCTACTTTTTCGGTGCTTTTTCTGCATCTGCTAATTTTTGTACAATATTTTTAAACTTTATTTTCAGTATTGTTTAAATACTTTTGCCTTTAATACGTGATTTTTGTTTTTACCTTTTCTTGCTTTCTTGGTTGTTAGTTTTAAAAAGTTGTTTTTTTCCTATACTTTTTTATATTAACAATTACTTTAATTAAACGCAAATTGTGATGTCGGCCATATAATTGAGCACGTAAGCTGCTGTGGGTAGTAATTTTATCCTTGCAACATGGGAAAAAATTGACAGCGATTAAAATCTCTCGATGGCATTGATTTAAAGAAAAAAATGCAAAAATTTATATACATGCTATTATAATAATAATAATAATAATATTTATGTAAACAATAGGAAAAGAATAATAATAATATCAATAATAATACTGTAAAAATAATCAAATTAATTATCATAATAATAATAAAACTAATTATAATAATAATTGTAATGTAAATAATTATAATTGTTATGTAAATAATAATAAAAACATAATCATTTTAATCATTTAAGCAGAAAAATTGAATTAAATGCCGAAGCGTGTTCAAGCGCATTCACTTGTATGTAAAAAAAAGAGAGACTGAGAATGAGAGTGAGATGGGGTGAGATAAAGAGAAAGATAAAGAGAGAGAGAGAGAGAGAGAGAGAGAGAGAGAGAGAGAGAAAGAGACACAGAGAGAGCGACAGAGACAAGTTCTCTGTTTCTGCGCTTTATTTGCCTACAAACTGTGTTCCTGTGGGTCGCATCGTGTTAATGTGACCAAAACCACGACACAATAAAGTGTTTTAATAATTTTTAAATGCTTCCGTAATTTTTAATTTTGGTTTCCTGTCATCACGTCGCATTCGACGATTCGAATGCTCTGCAGGAAATTTAATTAAATTAAACACTCGAAAATATGCCACCATCATTTATTAATAAAATCTCAATTCAGTTGACATTTCCCCTGCCCCTCCATCACATTCCCTCCCCCTTCTCATTTATTATTAACTAAATTTATCATAACTGCTTTAATAGTTGTGTATTAAATAAAGTATTCAACTGCTAATAGAATGTCATGTTCTATTAATAATAATATTAAATTATCATGAGTATGTTTTTAATTAGATTTAATTATTTGCTTTTAAATTAAATTTCGGAAATTCGGAAATTAAATTAGAATAACGATTTTCAATTAGAGAATAGACAAAAACAACAATGAAATAAAATCATTTCAATTTATAAATTAAATTAAATGAATAAAATAATTGAAATTAAGTTGATAGGAAAATTAAATCAAAAACAGTTTAATAAATAAAATCAAAAATAAAACATAAAATTATAACAAAAATTAATAATAATAAACAACAATAAAAATAGACAGAAGTAATCAAAGTTTTATTTCAACAACAACGTAATTTCTTCACTTTGTACATCGTGTCGTATGAGTGATTTTAATTACAATTTCATATCAGCTTTAAATGTAAATATTAATGAAATTTATGACAAAAATAACGAATTTAACATCATTTTTATCAACTAAAAAAGGGCAAATAATGAATTTTTCCGAAAACCTTCTTTCGCCGCCTCACGTCTGATGAGTCATCAGCAAATCTTTTTTATTATCAGTCATCAATTTAATTTTTGGCATTAATTTCATTCATGCTCTACATTTTTGTGAACATAAATAAGAATTTTTTTTATGTCCACAAAAATCTGGCTTATTCAACATATAGTTTAAACAATGACGTAAAAAAAACCCATGATACTTTTTTTTATGATCAACTATAAAAAAAGCTCGTATATATTTTTTTAATCTCAATCTATTAAAAGTGTTAGCAAGAGAAAAAAAGAATATAAGCGGAATTAATATATACTATAAACTGAGTATATTGACTGTGAATTTAGCATTAAGATGTGTTATGTCGCCAGTTTAGAGTACGATAATAAAATAAAGAGCACGATAGTAAAATAAAGAATAAGATAATAAAATAAAGAGCACGATAAAATCAAGAGTAAAATAAAGATATTGTATCAGATTTGATTAGAAAGAAACTCAATCCGCTGGAGAAACGTGTTTTCTTTTTACGGTTTCGCATCATAAAAATTAAATTATCCACATAAATTTTATAATCTTCAGGAGGTGATGGATATTTCGTTTATAATGACTTCTATTTAGAAAAAAGGCAAAAATCAGAGTTCAAGAATCAAATTAGAGTTGTCATTTTTCTCTGCCTTTTATTATCTGTAATTATTTGCATACAAATTCTTTGCTTTTTCTTGCTTTCAGTTTCTACTACTTCATACATTCTTTATACTTCACACATATAGACATAATAATACACACACATGCACACACTAATACACACACACATACATATACTAATACACAGACATGCACATACTAATACACACACATACACATTTATTCACGTCACTGCGTCATTGAATCGCTTGATCCTTGCAGACTTTGCGCAGTTTTCTGTCTCCTGTTTTACGACTAACACGCGTTTATTTTTATATTTTAAGATTTTAACTGGTTTATTTTAGAGCTTTCGCAGTATTGCTATAAGAGTGTGTTAGTGAGTGTGTATGTGTGTGTGTGTGTGTGTGTGAGTATCTGCTTGCATAAGCTACGTGCCTCAGCAGAATAGAGTAGCGTAGAGTGTAGCGAAGCAGCAAAGTTCACTAAAGCCGATGCGCAAGTTTTTGGACACGTTTCAATTTTTGTAGTCTACTTTGAGGATTAGAAACAGTTGCTCAGCAAAAAGAGTCATGCAAAAAGTTTGCTTGTGTATTAAATAAAATCTGTTCACTGTTGTTAAATTTATTAAAAATTAAAATAGAATATATGAGTTGAATATCTTTACTCGAGTTGAAAATCAGGTCAACAGGTCGAATTTAAATAACTAACTTTTAGAAAGAGAATAGATACAATAGAAAAGATGTAGCAAACCCGGAAGCGGAAGTCCATGAATTGAATTCAATTTCTTGACCACTTTTATTTCATTCTATTTATTATGTACTCGTATATTTTTTGAAGAAGTTTGCAATATTTATTATTTGTTAAGAAGCTTACTTGACTTATATACAAAGTAGAGTAGACAAAACTACGAGTGCTTTATATTGCTCAGTTCTATTCTATTTGTTTTGATTTGTTTCCTATTGTATTATTATATGATATTTTCTTCATATTTTTCTTTTACCTTTTTCCATTTTCCATTTATTATTAAATTTTTATTTATGTTTTTGCTGTAGTGAAGTATTTTCATGGGTTTAAGCTTGAACAGAAACTTGTCGAGGAGCGCAAAATTTGAAGAGTTCACTTCGATTCGATACGAAACAATTTATTTCGAACTCTAGTGTAGTTTTTCATGAATTTTGAGCTGATGCTAGAATCTAGAAGATGAAATGAAGTTTCAAGGAATTGATTGAGTGATTGACAAGTGCTTGAACTTCTAGAGTGAGATGGAGAGAGTGTGAGGGAGATCTCTCTATCTATTAAAAAGGAATTTTAGAACAAGGAAGGATTGAACGATTTTTTTACTCTTAGGTGTATTTTAAAATAAGCTCTCTACAAGAGTTAATAATATTTACTATAACAACAATTTTATTCCAATACTTTTAAGAATTCCAGTACTTCTTCATTAGTTTTTACTATTTTTCCTTCCTATTTTGCTAAGAATTCATAAAAGGTTTTTCGTATTTTGTTTGGTTTCCCAAAACTGTTAACTCTTTTAATGAAAGTAATTGTAAGGAATAAAATTAAGCAGTAAGAGAAATTTCAAAACTGTAAACGAAATTTAAGGAATACACAAGGTTTTTAATATGAAAGCAACTGTTATATAAAAAACTCGTTCTCAAAGAGCATAAAATACAGAAAGTTCATGAAATGTTGAAAACATATCGACACCCAGTGAGATTTAAGGGAATATACAGTCATATATACAGTCAAATATACAGACGATATGATTATGCAATATACACAAACAGATATGGAAACATATGCATATATGTATATATATATATATATAAGAGGGAAATAAAAGACAGAGAAAAAGAAAAGATATCTTTTTTGAAGTGTAGTCGTTGTTCAGTATAGAAATCTGTGTTTAATCTGTGCTTTTTACATTCATGCACACACACAGGCACACACATATACATACATATATTGTACGCACGTACATTCATGTGCATTTCCATTACATGCTCATGCAAATAATTGCTTAAAACATGCATGAATGATGTATTATAAATGCAGAAATTTGCATTTTCTTATTTCGTATAATTTTCTCAACACTGATGTGATTTATTAATGTATTTTAACGCACACAATGTACACACTCGAATATACAGCATAGCATGGCCAGACAAACAGACAGAAAGATAGACATGAAGATACAAACGAGTACATCGAAAAGCTGTTGGCCATCGACAACCTACGGAAATGAATGAAATCAGCTTTTATTTGAGCTCAGTTGAAGATCAGCTTAAGTGACTTCATAATGTATTTATAAGCATTACAGAGGATTTGAGTTTCGTTCTCTCTTTCCTGTTGGTTTTCTTAATTCTGTTTTTCTTTTTGTATCTTTTGTCCATACTCGCTTCATACTTACATCATTAAGCCGGAGCAACCACTGAAAACCACTTTCGTTTGTAAGTGATTCTTATTTAATCTGTGCTTCTTATCTTCTTAACGGAGTGCATCGAATCTGTAATGAAGAAGATTTATTCTTTTAATGAGGTACTTAAAAGTTCTCTTTTAACTTGAATTTAAATACAGTGTTGTTATAAGTATCAGCATACATTTAAATAGTTAAAAATTGTTGCAATGTATTTGTGACAAATATTTACAATAATAATAATAATTATGAAGGAGTTATTCTGAATTCTATGCAGAAAAAGGATTTGGATTGTTCTCATCTACTTAAATTATAACTCAGCTTTATTTGTCATAATATTAACATGCTGCAAAAGAAGAAGCTTTAGGGTCAAATCTGGAGAATGTTTTAAGAACCAGTCCAAGAGAAACTATTGCTTTGAACAGACGAATACGCCTAAGAAAAAGAATAACCATTCAGAAAAAAGGTCACTTCTTTGAAAGGTCACCACACCACCTGAGGGGCTTCTTTTGTTTGGATAGATTAGAAGTAGAAAAGCTTTGAATATGGAGATTATTTTCTTTTTGCATTATTGAATTGACATATCAAAGGATAGTATTATATATTTTATTACTCCCAACCTAACAGTTGCAGTTATTTCAATACAGATTATTTTATTATGGGAGATATTATTGAAATTATTATAGAGAGCAATAACAATAATCTTAATCCTAAGAAAAGAGAAGGTTAAATTATGACCTCGTGACCTTTATTAGGAAGTTTTTTTGAATATCTTCAGCAAAACTCTTTGTTAGAAAGATTACTTTGAATAAATCAGCAAGAGTGGGTTAACTTCGGGTTGGCCGTAGCTTAAATAGATGCAAGGAACCTTTTAATATACCCTTTCACGATCTCCTGTACCATAAGCTATAAAAAAACTGAAGATATTCATTTAAAAATCTGTTCATAAGATAAAATAACTGGTCATAGAAAACAATAGAAGAAAATCCCAGAAGAGATCAGGGAAAGTCATTAAAAGAGATGAAAATTGAAAGTAAAACGCAGAGAGGAAAATATAGCGGTTTTATTATCGTACGAATAAAGAAACTAAATCCAGTCACTGGCATGGTGGCTCCAGGGTCTATCTTTTGACCACTTTTCATATAAAAAATTTTATTGTTTTTCATAGTGACCATCAAGAGGGTCGTTGAAATGCAATAAAAGTAAATCACCAAGAAAAACAACAACATTAACTATATAAGGAATCGTGAACAAGAGAAACGTACAACACTTTAAGACAATGTATCGGTGGGGTCGGGGTGGATTAAGTATTTCAAGCGCACTTCTATTAAATTTGTGAAGATTAAAATTTAACTTAATCTTGGAACAAGGTATGAGTACAGCTTGTTGTTAAGTGCTTTCTTCAATCAAATTTTTATAGAATTTTCTATTTTAGTTTTAAAATTTGATATCCTCTAAAATAACGCAAAAGCTAAAATAAGACCCGGAAGTTCAGAGAATCAAAACCAGAGCCATTTCCGAAAGTGAAAAAGCGACATTTGAGGACGCTTTTTATTTCATTTTTATGAATTTATGAGGAGTTCTTTTAACAATAGACGCTTTTTTAAGATCTCTAGCTTAGCTTAAGCAGGATTTCGGTGGATGTTGCTGTTGCTATTCCTGTTGTTGTCGTTTGTGTTGCTGTTGTCATTGCTGTTGCTCTTTCTGCTCCTCCGTAACATGTTGATTCTGCTAAGGATTTGGTAAGGATTCCATAGCTCGCTCCCTTCACTGCTCCCACCACTTCTCTCTTCACTCCCCTCTTCACTCTTCTCTTCACTCCTCTCTTCACTCCTCCCTCCACTTCTCTCTTAACTCCTCTCTTCCATCCTCGCTTCACTCCTCTCTTCACTCCTCTTTTCACTCCTGTCTTCACTCCTCAATTCACTCCTCTCTCTTCAATCCTCTCCTGTATCGCATGTGTTGGGCACAATTTTAGGTCGGTTGCTGCTGGCTGCAAAGTGTAAATTGAACATAACGAAAAAAGAAAGAAACGCAGTGAAGAAATGAAGAAATTACAAAATACAGAATAACTGCTTTCAGCGGATTTAGTTTCAAATTCAAAGGAGAAAAATATTTACGGTCGCTGTGGCAACTCTAAAGCACTTTGTAAAGCATAAAAGCGCCGTTATGTGGATTTGTAGGCCGGCCACGTTGTGATAATCTACGCTGTTTGAAGTCTCTGCCGGGAGGAAGGGAGAAGGAAGAAGGGGAGGTGGGAAGAAGCTAGAGTTGACTACAAGCTGGGGGGCTAAAATAGAGTTTTGATTTTAATTTGAATGCTTAAACCTCAATGATTCTTTGAGAAGTGAATGAGATTTAAATTTTGGCTTTAATGTCTATAAAAGTGTGGATTTTAATGGAAAAATAATCAGTCTATAAAGAAAAATAATGAGAAAAAATCATAAAAACACACATAATTTTGTTTTATTGTTGGTTTCATCGTTATTCGAGTTATTGATCGATGAGGAAATAAATATCTTAAATGATTTTTTCGGTCATTTAAAGTACAATACTGTACAATTTAAAGTACAAACTCACCTGGAATTTAAGTGAACTAACTGACAGTTTGTCCTCCATAAATTTATAACCTGAGGAGTTCTCTGAAAAAGCTTCTGCAAGCTATGAAATCTAATTTTCTAATCAGCTTCTGTTCCCAGCCGTGGACTCGAGAGTTTCATTTCTTTCTCTAACTTTCTCTCCTTCTCTCCCTCTCTTTTCTCCTTGATTCTCTTTAATGGCCCCATCCTCGTTTTGTCCTCCATTTTTTCTCTTGTTTGGAACTTCATTAAAATATTTACTTTTATCCTCATCTCTTCTCTTTCCTTCCCTCCTTCTGGGTCTTTTATTCCGCGCGACGTTTTTCCATTCTATGCACCTCTAAAAATGCATGAATTCATCGGAGCTGGCATTTTTACAGGGTTACTTGCATTATCAACCTTTGTTAAAGTTGCGAAAAAGCGTAGTTAAAATGAAGGAGAGAAAAAACACCCAACAAACTCACGTCACATCCGGACAAACGACAGAGTAGAATCTGCTGCTTGAGTGGTCTCTCGACGCAATGCAAAAAGGGCAACGACAACAACAACAACGCGACACGCACTTGACTTCAGTTTCCCGTCAACACCCCGCTCACTCCCACCGCTATTTAAATACCTCCTCTTTTCTACTCTATCCTGCTCTATTCCACGACATATGAACAACTCTATTTTTACTCTGTAGTTGATGGAAATCCTCTCCAGTGAAAGGACGTGGATGAAATGACGTCGTTGGGTTGCTATGAGTTAAGCTACGCATAAATAATCTACAGTAACACCGCAGGCACGTCAATATTTAGTGCAGCGAACAGGAAACGGATATGATGACATTTCGTCTAACAAGTTTGTCGTTCTTATCGTGGTTGTTGCAGAGTTTCGTCAGAATCGCGCAACTCAGGTGAGGTTATCGTCAGTTCCCATAAGCCAAAAACAGCGAAGTCCTTTTGTCGTCGTCCTCGTTATCGTTGCCGTCTGTTTTGGACATCAAACGAATTTTTTTTTTTGCCTCTCAAAAATGCAAATCAGAAACTGTTTTGCATTCGGAAAGAAAGCATTTTTAACTCAACGGAAAAAAGCGATGAAAAAAGAGCGCGAAAGTAAACCGAACGCTGGAAGGAAACGGAAATGGGAATAGATGACGTTTCGTTAAATCAAATTGAAATGATGAAAAACTCCCTCAATTTATGGGGGCGCCATTCACAAAAAGCGACATAAATAAAAGACATCCTCTGAAGAAGGAAAACAAAATACAGAATCAGAAAAAAAGAACCCAGAACATTATCAATTCAGTCATTCAGTCAAAAGCTATCATCATCACCAAATCCGTTCTTGCGTTTCTTCATCGTCGCCTTCTCCTTCGGTTTCTTCCTCTGTCACCCTCCTTAGTTGCAGCTAATCCTGAAAAAAGAGAAATAAATCTACAACTTAAAATGGTCCTTCGTTATGCTTAGTCACATCCGGCTCCGTTCATCCTTTTCTAGAGCCATCAATTAAAATTCATTCGACAAATTTCTTGTTTTTATTGAACTTTGCACTGCAGAGTTGCCACCCTGTAGAAATCAATAGAAACATATCTAACCACGGCCGGAGTAAAGTGAAAAATCTGGGAGAAACCAAAAGATATTAGGCGAGTTTTAATAACCGAACCCTCGCCAGTTATTATTGGAACATTCGACAGACTTCCTTTCATTATCTATGAACATCACCTCATCTTTACATCTCATGGGTTTTAAAGGATATAAGATAAGTGAAGACTCATAGTATTGTCCTCGATATGAATCACTCTAAGAAATCAATTTCAGAAGTCAGAAGAAGAATTTAGAATCAGCTTTTGAAAGAATTCGAGAAGGTGTTGAAAGATCGGTGGGACGCTTTCCTGGCCGCCCCAGAAACACCTAAACTGATGAGTCTCCTGTGGTTCGAATGGCCACTCCGCCTCTGTATTTAACGCACACTAAACCATTAAAAGCTTAATTGTTTTTATCTCCCTTTATTGTTGTTCTTCTTCTTTGTCTCTTCCTCAACAGTCGACTGTAAATTGGATTAGTTGCTATTTTCAGCATGGAAATCATGCTTCGTTTTTTCAGGTATAGATACTTAGAATGAGACGAAGAAGAAGAAGGAGGAGAAGAAGAAGAAGGAGGAGAAGGAGAAAAAGGATTTAAATTTATCAGCATATTAAGTGTATACTTATAGATATGCCAAAATAAAAGAAGAGAAGAACAACAACAAAAAGTCGTGGACCATAGAAAGGGTCATTAAATTTATTCTGAATGATAAAGCGTTTTGTGTGCTAATTGGTTAAATTGTTTATTTGCGATGACTCGCAGAAGTCAAGACTATAGACTAGATTAGAGAGGAAGAAGAGGGTGAATCATTAAGTCAACCAGGGGTGGTTGTTTTATGGTCCTTTTGCGACAACAACTGTTATGAAAAAGCAGTAAAAGAATAACAAATATTATTTTCTATGGTATATTTAAAGCATCAAATCGATAGAAATTCTTAGATATGGTAACGCTTGGAAAGCAAGAATGCCCCAGGAATCGGGTTGTTATTTCGATGATGTAATTTGATAATATCACATGTCTGACAATATCACAAACGCAGAACATTTATCGTTCTTAAAGTGAGATAAAAAGATGCATATTTTGAATTATTGAGGTTTCGATATTCATATTTATTGAACAGCCTTACGAAATACTAAAAATCTCCTAAATTTATCTACAGTATCTACTTAATAAAAAATATCTAAAAAAAATACCGAGATTAGGAAGATATTCGACCTTATCGAAACCAACCTAAGACCCGAAAGTATGCTACAATATTTGATTATGTCTTTGAAAAGGAGTATAAAAAGGCTGACAAATCTTTTATTAAAACAGTTTTTATATGACGAAATCTGATAAAAGGAATAAGAACACAAGCAAGACGTAGAAAATACATGCTTATGCACACGTACACACTCACACATACACACATACACACACACACTCTGACATATAAATAGAAAACAATCGATAAATATGCATACATATACATATGTAGATATACGTGCTGAACAGATTTCCTTTTATGAAACACATTCATTAACTATTCATCGATAACTGTGAGAGTTTGGAGTCGAATACAAACGAGAACGGAATCCATTGTGAAGAAAAAAAGAAGAAGGATAAAATCGATTCGAACCAGAAAACTTTCGGAAAATATTGAATTGATGCAGTAAATATTGCCAATTATCTATTTTTCGAACCCAAAAAGTCAGAGATCAATATTGGTCGGGAAAGATTTCGGGTTGGTTCAATGATTAGCTGGGCTACGACGATGTCGTGACATCTCATTTTATGGTTGATACATAAACAAATATTGAGAGAAGCGAATATACGACAAAATGAATTGATACAATGAGAAAGAGAGAGTGATGAACGGAAGGATATAGTGACTGTATATTATTCTGAAATATTATTAAAGAGGAGAAACGAATAAGATCAGAAGATCTTAAAGCAAATCTCATCACAAAAGACCAGAGAAAAATCCCTTAAAGAGTCCTAAGTTTTAAACGACTACAGGACTCGGATAGTCATCCTGTTTGTCAACCTGACAGTGCCCCAGATAGTCAACCCGATAATCAACACGATAGTGAATCAGATAATCAACCCGATAGTGCAATCGACAGCCAACTTGATAATCAACAAGACTGTCATCCCGATAGTCCACATGATAGTCAACCCAATAGTCAACTCAATAGTCAACTCGATAGTCAATCCAACAGTCAATCCTTTTTAAATTAGGTTACTACGTTAAATAGTTTTTGAGAAAATTTATGCCGAAGTTAAAATTTGGAAAAAAAATTCCGAAAAAAAGTTTTTGAGCGCCATTTTTTTTTTACAATTACTTTTTTGCGGAATTTTTATTCCAAATTTTAACTTCGGCATTAATTTTCTCAAAAACTATTTGACGTAGGAACGTAATTTAAAAAGGATATAAAGAAGCGGATATTTGGCTTTGAAAATCAGTGAGCAAAAGTTATCTAGGTCAAACCATTATTTTTTAATATTTTTTTTCCGATGTTAAGTCGGGTTTTTAGGAAATGGCCCCTCCTTCCTAAACGAGAGAAAATGAACCCCCCCTCCCATATGATTTTTTTCTTGTTTCGACCCAACCTACCCGTCGTAGCTTTTAGGCGTACCGTATGCGTTAAACCCTGTATATTGCTATTTCACTTAGAATTCATAGTAAGTTTTCATAGCAGGTTCTGAGTTATAGATATTTAATATAATAGTTAATCATTATAACATACAGACATTTCGTCCTCACGCTGTGGCTGTATTTTATTATCTCTCTCTCTCCTTGTTTTCTCTATCCCTCTCTCTCACTCTTTCTTGCTCTCTACCACCCTCTCTATATCTCTTCCTCTTCAGAAAGAACGTCGAATTTTGCAATTGTCTCCATTTTCAAGATTGGACTTTTATATACAGTCATTTGGTTAGAATGTGTGTGTGTATTATTTACCGTGTAAGATAAGCTTATGAATGTGTGTATATCGCTGTGTACTTGTATGTGTCTGTTGGTCGCATAAGCTCCATTGTTTGTATTTCTCTCGTTCAACTGTTTGTAATTTTCAAACAAATTTCTCATATATTTTGCCTAAGATTCGGAAAATGGCACATTTTAAACGTTGTTTTAGGTTTATCTAGTTTTGTTGTTGTTCTTGTTGATGGTGTGGACACACACAGCTGCTACTTCCTTCTTTGTATGTATGAGTACATGTGGCTGTGTGTATCTTTGGCTTTGTTAATTGAGTCCCAAAATGAAGATTTGTGTTAATGGTTGTTTTGGTTTCTTGACAACTTTATTGCATACTTTACTGTATCTCTGAAGTGTTTTCATTCTAACATTTAATTAACACATTTCATCAAATATTTGCATGAATGGATTTGTGGGGGCGTTGGGGGAGTTTTTGGGGTAAAGCTACTTTCTTTTTTAATTCCAAAGTAAGGGAATCATGTTTTTATTAAATTAAATTTTCAAAATATTTATAGTTATTGAATAGAAACTGTTTTAATTGAAATTTCAAATTGTCCTGACTATTGGCCGAATAAAGATAACAGATCTTCTGTCTCTCTTTTCCTTTTTATTCTCTTTGAATTCATATTCAATAAACAAGGTCTTGTAACTGAATTAAATGAAATCCTAGCTGACCAAAGAGATGACCTCTAAGAATAACAAGCCAAGGAATTTTCTGGGAATCTTTGGAAAGATGATTTTACTCTTTTATCTTTCTCCCTCTTTATCGCATACCCACTGTCTCTGTCTCTCTCTCCCCCTCTCTCTCTCTCTCTCTGTCTGTCTCTTCCTTCTTCTTTTTTGTCTTTATTTTGCTTTGAGTACCAAAAGACTAAATTTAAAATAAGAGAAAATTTCTAATCAAAGTTTTTATCAATTTTTTAGTAAATGTAATGAAATAAACGAATGAATGGATATATGAATGGATAAATAAATGAGATTACAACTTCTTCTTTACCTTAAATTACCATCCAATGGTCCTTTATTATCCTTTGTCAGTTTCTTACCTTCTTTTTTTTTTTCTTAAAAAGCTTTCCTGTCTTAAGGAAAACTCAAATAAAAACAAGAAACAGATTTGAATTTTAGATTAAGTCTGAGTTTTTTGTACTTTGATGTACTCTTTTTTCTACTGTTTCATGTTTTTTATTTCAAATGTTTTACTTAGTCTTTCTCTGGTGATTTCTTTGTGTTGTTTCTGAAATTATTTGTTCATCTTTACTAAATGTAATGTTATTAAATGTAACCTGATCTATGATGTCGTATATACGCCATAAGCTTATAGATTTTGTTTCTGTAAAACTTTTTTTTTTCTTCCTTTCTTTTCTCTCAAATCTCTTTGTTTTGTATTTGCTTTATTGAATGACCTTCTTTAATGAAAATTCTTTTAATACTTTTTCATTTTATTACCAAACTTTGTGAGTAACATGATTTCTTAGTTTTCTAAATCAATATTCTATATTTTCTTGAGAGTGACTTCTGATGATATGATTTCCTTTGTTCTTTCTTTATTCCATTCATAAAAATTAAATTTAAAAAATAGATCGTCTGTAAGCATTGTATAAATTCATCAAGTAACTCTGTTGGGTTGGATGTGGACCATAACCATAAAACCCATCGGGTTATTATGCATCTTTAAACTTTTCAAATAAAATATTTACATAACGTAATTTTCGTAACACGAGAAATCTTATCGAAAGATTTGAATAACAAGGAATTATAGAAAAAAGGGAAAAACATTTGAAGTAATAACAATTTCAAAAGATCAGGCCGATTAACAGACATTTACATGGATTATAGACATCTCTCTTTCTCTTTCTTTCTTTCTTTCTTTGTATGAGTATATGTGAGTATGTGTTGTCGTTGATTTGTGTGAAGTTTTATTGATAATTTCAAAAGCATACTCCACAGTATAGATATTCAAAGTAAAACGTAGACTTTTATAACCCACGAACAGATAAAATTAAAGAAGAGGGATTCTTTTCTTTCTCCTCCTAACACTCCCTTCTCCTTCCACTGCTCATCTTCTTCTTCTCCATCTACGTCTTCAACCATCCATCGACTTGAATCAGGAATGAGAAGAAAAAATAAATTCACAGGATTCCGACTACACGACTCAGTGACTATCTGCATGAAATCTGTATCTGAATTATTTTATGTCTCTTCATGTTTCATCTGGTTGTTGTTGTTATTTTTATTGTTTTTATGTTTATTATTATATGTCGGTTTATGGTTGGGTTTTTGTTTTTCTTGTGTTTTTATTTATATTTAATTTTATTTTATTATTCATCCTGGCTCCGGCACCGGCTCCTGATAAAATTCCATTCGTAGTCTTTGATGTTGCATGAAAACAGTGCTTCGTATTTTATTTGTTGTTGTTTTTGACCCCTCATTTTACGCAATTATAATAAACCAACGAGTTGAATTTTCCGAATTGTTTGCTTCCATAAAATGTTGGTCTGAAAACAATAACAAGAAACTGTTATAAATTAAAAGAAAAACAATAAACTTTTCCAGAGGTCTCAATGTTGTCCTTCCCAACCGTCCTTCGATTTTTTTTTTTACTTAAAAACTGCCGACTTTTGTTTTAATTTAATTTGACTACAAAAATTATGTCATGCTAGAAATTTTATATATCATGTTACTTTTTTCTTAACACGCTTGAACCATAAACAATATTTTTCTCTAAAAAATATAATAATAATAATAATAATTCTAATACAATAATCAACATGAGCTAAAAATAAACAACAACAGCTAAAAATATTCAACATCAGCTAAAAATAAAATTTATTTATTTTGACCTTTGAAATTTTTTTACGCCTCCGTTGAAAAATTTTCACGCCTCTGTTGAAAAATTGTGGCCAACTGTTTTTGATTGATTTGATGCAGGAAACTTGATGAAGGTTAAATAAAAAATGTATGAATTTTCTTGTTTTCCTTTATATTTTTACCGAACTCAAAGAACTTTTAAGCTTTTATTGTTTTTATTTAAGTTTTTCGATTGTTTTTTTTTATTGAAATTATAAATATAAAAAGTTTTAGAAGAATTCCCAAAAATATTGTCTGCCGATATGAAAGCCAAGTAAAACCCAGACGTAAACCCAGATGAAAAGGGTTGGAACAGGACGAAAGGTTGGATTTCGAGGGTAAAAAATTTAATAACGCAAAATTTTATTGATGATGATGTCCAAAAGGGTTTTTCTCATATTTTTCTGGTTACATTTTTCCAGCCTCGTTTTTCACTTATCAAAGGATTGTCAGCTTCGTTGACTTTGTTGGCTTTTGTGTTGTTATTAATATTTGCCTCCGAATGGCAAAAAAACCCTGAGGTTTTTTGTTAAAAGATTTTTTGTTAAAAGAAATGAAATTTAATATGGCAGAGGTTGTGATGAAAGATATATTAGTGAAATGATAATTGGATGGGCTAAACTTTGGATAAAGTTTCAACTTTTCATAAGAATTTTAAATTTCGATGATTCTGCTAAAATAAAACAACAGAATAAACAAAAGTCACTATAGAAACTCTTAAAAAACCATATATTGAAGTAGACAATGTAGACTAAAGTAGGCTAAAGTATAGATATACATATGTTTATCTTTAATATTATTTGTATTATTTATATATTAGCAATGCTTTAGATTATAGGAAAAAGTTATTGAGATTTTTAGCTAAGTCAGAGTAAGTAAATAAACTAACTCGTTTTTTCAAATTCGTTACAATCGGAAGTGGCAGTTTTTCATCAATTGTGTAGAAAAGAAAAACAGCTTCCTCTCCAGTCATCACTGTCTTCTCCCCCCGTCCCTTTCCCATCCTTCCCAATCATCATCCTCTTCTATTAACTAACTAAAAGTTTGTTTCCTAAGTTTGCCAATAAACCATAAAATTAAGCATTCCAAGAAACACGCGCAAAAACGAGCTGCTGGTGAAGAGCAACTCTTTTTATTGTTTCGAGTACTCCAACTGCTTCGAAATGCCAAGTGATTGTATGATTGTATTTGTATTTGAGTTTGTGTTATGTGTGTGTGTGTGTGTATTTGAGTTTTTCAGGGTGTATATGTAAATGTAACTCGTTCGTAACTTTAGCCAAGTTCAGTTAACCTTCGCTTGTTTTGTTGCTAATAAATATTTGCACTTTCTTTGTTAATTTCGAAAAAGCCTGAAGCCTTGATTAAGCCTGAAGATTCTTAACCTAATTTTTGTCGAGTTTATTAGCTTCTTGTTCTTTTTTTTAGACTCTTTTACTCAGCAGTTTTTGTAGCCTTTTTTGGGAGGTTGCTGCTATTTTTCTTAACTCTTTTCTTATAATCTAACTTGTAATTTCGTTCGGATTTGCCACACTTTCAATAAGTTTGAAAATACGTTTTTTTATATATTTTATTATTTATTTATTTTATGCTGTTTACTCAAACCACTGATGAATTTGTAGGGTTTCCTGAAAAAGTGTTGGCAGCACAGATTTCGATATGAGAGTGCTTCAAGCGGTTGTTTCACTATTTGAAAGAATGGAGTGGTGACTTGTTGGTGGAAATGGTACAGTGGCGGTGGGGGAGATGGGGGTGAGTTGGCCCTTTAGAGCAGTCGAAGGACAGGAAAAATAATTACGATGTCCTTCATGGTTGCTACGAGCGCAAAACCTGCTGAATACTTTAAAAGAAATCAAAATTTAATGCGCACAGCGGCTACGTTTGAAAAGTTTTAATTAAAATGTACAAAACTTCACAAGGTTTCGATTAATATTGAAGAAACAAAAGAATATGCAGCAACAAAGAAAAAGCCTCTGGAAAAAATATTGAAATTTAATGATTATTTGTTTTTATTGAGTGTGTGTTTGTTTTTAAGTTATAAAAAAATCGCACAATTAATATGAGTTAAAAATAAATTAAAGCATTTAATGTAAAACATTTAAAGTAACAAAAAAAGAATATAAAGCTAACTTGTTGAAAAATGTATTTTCAATTAACTTTCGTTTAGCCTAAAAGTATGCAATTATTTGCGATTAAGTGCAATTAAGTTGCAGCCATGACGCGGCAAAAAATCTACGCTCAGCAAGCAATTTATACGGCTCAAAATCATAGTGAACTACAGCATGCATTCACACAGCCATCCTAAACGGATTCAATTCTGTGGTGTTTCAACACAATAAAGCTATTAAAATTTGAATAATGAACGAACGATTTTAATTTGCTTCCATTTTTAGATGCTTAAATTGACACTCGATGCAATGTAATGAGTTTTATTTAAATTTGCACACAAATCTAATTTTAATTATTTTGTGTTTTTGTATTTTTTATGCTTTGTAATAATGTTACATATGTAAGTATCTGTAGGTGTGTGTTAGTGTGTATTTGTATGGGAGTATGTGTGTGTGTCCCCACCTTAATTGTCAATAGTTGCAATGTTTGCTTTTATCAGTTTCCGCCTTCAAAGTTTGCAATACAACACAATATTAAACGATTTTCAACTTATTGGCAACAAAACAAATATTTAACAATAATGTTTGAACTAAAAGTCATCTAAGCGGGTCCTTAATTAAATGTATTTGCAGTGTTTACATATGTTTTAATATGTACTTTATATTTTTATAGAAAAACCTTTGATTAAAATATTCTGACTGTAAACTAGAATATGTATGGGTATTAGAGTGTTCATAAATCATAGATATATAGAATGTCTATGAATCATAGAATCACAATAAAAAACGTAACTTTTTTCAGTTTAGAAATTTTCGTATTTTTTCATACAAACTGAAAAGTTACTCCATCATATCTTTGAATCCATCAAACATATACCCATAAAACTTTCTATATTTATGAGTAATATAATAAGGAATCATTATATAAAAGAAAACCTTTCTTACTTAACGAATACTCATACAAGCACGCAGTATACACACAGAGTACAGATGATATCTGTATTTGTTAAGAAAAAAGAAAATCAAATAAAAAATACAGCATAATTTGCATAATTTAGAACATCCTGTTGTTCGAATTTCAATCGATCGAAAATTAATATTAAAATTGAAATGGAATTCATTCATGCAATATTATATGAAGTCATCATTAAAATTCAAGCGTAAAAAATCATTATTCCTAAAAATTTCAACATGGAAAGTTCTTATTATTTTGCAGGATATCTCATAGTGATACCACAAAAAACAACAAACAGCAGTCCTACAAATTATTCGCCTCCTAGCTCTCCTCCTCCTTCTGCTCGTTTCTCTTTTCCTTCTTCTCTTTCATCGCCACCCTACGATTCTTGTCAAAAGATTTACATAAAATGTTTAAAGTCACGTTTTTGCTTTTATTTCTTTTTATTTATTTTATGATGGCAGTTGGTGGTGGTTCGGTTGGTTAGATGGATGAAGCTGATGATGATGTTGGTGGTGATGTATTGTGATGCATTGTATATACTTCAAGATATCGAGTTCAGTTTTAATATCCACAAATTGGAGTCATCAATCTGAGGACGGGACGCTGTGTAAAACAAGCTGAAATGAAATGCTGCTGATTTGATGCCGATTTTCGATTTCCGCCGATCATCATTTATTTTATGCTACTTCACTGTCTTCATCTAAAATTAAAATCAGCCCGAGTTTCTGTTAAAAAATGGTTGGTTTTTTATGGCATTTTTTATTTCCTATCCCTAAAAGTACGCTATACAAACAACTAATTTCGAAAAAATGATTCTTCAGATTTTCATGTACAAATATAATAATTTTAATGAATGTACAAGCATGAATGCATGAAGCTTTTTTACTTTTATACTTTTTATTTTTATTTTTGGCTTTTAAATTTTATTTTCTTATTCCTTTTAAGTTTATTCTCCCTTCATTGAATAATTTTATTTTTTTAGGAATGAATTCAGTAACTTCTTTGATTCTTCTTTGTTTCAACAACGGCAACGTTGAATTTTTTCCTGCCACCGGAAATGGAAGCATGTGGCAACAAATGGACGTGAAAATGTATTCAAATTAATTGTATTATTTACATAAGAGGGGTGGCTCGAAAAGGAGGAGAGGGAAAGAGGAGAAAGAGAGAGATAAAGAAACAGAGAAGAAGAGGGAAAGAGAGTTTTTACTTGAAAACTTCGGAATTTAATCAATAATAAAAATAATTTAAATACAATACAAAAATGTTGAAAGAAACCTTTTATATTCGGTTTATCTGGGAATTTTTTTAAAATTTTTAAAATTAAACAACTGTTAATTGTTAAACAACTTAAAATACTATGTTTGTAAGTAAGCAAGTGCTAAAATAATTGTGTAAAATAAAAGCCAATCCGTTCGAGATACGAATATCAGCAAACTATTAAGCAATCAGCTAATCAACAAAAGCCTTTGAACATGGTTTTAGTTGGACTTTGAATAGATTTTATAGAGATATGTATAAATATACACACACACACACACACACACACATATACTTACAGCCATTCAGAGCCATCGTTCGTGAAAGCTTTACAACCTTATAAATTGACCACACTAACGACCAACAGTAAAATACAACAACATTTTGTAAATAGGCTTGAATGTGCAGGCTTGAATACGTAGGCTTCAATGTATGTATGTGAATATGTGATTACGTATGATTGTGTGTGTGTACGTATATTTAGATGTGTTAGCATATAAAATGTCTTTACGTTTGTTTGTGTTTAGGATGGTGTTTGTATATATGCCTTGTGTTTATATGTCTGTCTTTGTGTTGAAATGTTCGAATGCAAACAGTTTAAATTAACCTATTGTGGGCCATTTGTGGTGGTTGTCAATTTCCGGCCAACTAAAAATATACGCTAAACTATAACACTAAAAATTTCGTCTTAATATGAACAATTCTCAAATTAAATAATAGTGTTAAATGAATAAATATGTTAAAAAAATTATTGTATAAAAATTGTACGTGTATTTGAGATTATTTAAGAGTGGTACAAAAATAATTGAAATACAATAGATGAATTTATTAATCAAATTATGAAAAAAATATAAATCAAAATTTTATGAATATGAAATGAAAATGAAATGAATATGAAATGAATATGAAATGAATATGAAACGAATATGAAATGAATATGAAATCAATAAATAAATTAAATAATATTAAAATTAATTTATTAATTAAGTAATCCCTGAATAACCATAAATTTCTGTAATTCTTTGTTGTATTGCAATCTTCAAGTGTTTATTATATCAAAATCAGAAAAATATATCATATTTGTTAACCAGGTGATAAATCGTGAAAGTTTTTTGTTTTTTGTTTTTGTCTTTTTTATTTCTGTTTTAAAATATAATTATTAATAATTATTATTATTAATTTATTATTATTATTATTACTTTACTTTACTTTACGTTTATTTATTTTATTTTCATTTATTTTATTTTATTTTTTTATTATGTTTCTTTATTTATGATCATATTATTAATAAATATTTACTTGTGTTGTAAGCTGAGCTATAAACATATATTTGAAGTTTTTTTAACTGGGTCACCAGAGAAGAACGATTTATTGATAGCGGGCTGAATTCGATTGAGTCTGATAAATGCGAGTATTAATTCAATTTGCAATGCAATAAAATATGGCATTAAATTTCATGCCTCTACGATGCTGAAGCATACAGCAAGAAGGCAGGCAAGCAGGCAGACAAGCAGGCAGGTTGTCAAGCAGGCAGGTTGTCAAGCAGGCAGGTTGGTTGGTTGGGAGGCTGGTTGGTTGACTGGTTGGTTGGTTGGTGGCTCTATAAATCTGGTGTTCAGCAGTGTTAATGCAATAAATAAATTCATTAATTCATTTAATTGCGCGTGTTGCTTTATCAGCGGCATCAGCTCCACACTTCCGCGCTGCCAGAACACTTCATTAATATTTGCTTCAGCATCTCTACAGGATATCATTAACAGCAGCCATGCCTACAATTACGGGAAATTTCTCCATCCTTCCAACCCACCATTCCTCCATCCCACCATCCCTCCATCCCTCCATCCCTCCATCCCTCCATCCCTCCATCCCTCCAACCCTCCATCCTCCATCCCACCATCCCTCTTTCCCTCGACATCCAAATTATAATTTAAACAATTTTCAGCCGATAAACGGAAATCTTTTCGTAGTGAGCTCAGCACGAGTCCACGTTTTGTCGATCCTTCAAGCAAGAAAGCCTCATATTCACACCAGAGTGTCTATAAGTGTGTGTGTATGTAATACAAGCCAACTGAAATCACCGCTTTCACAGCGCTTTAATATCACTGCATCTGGCCGAGCTGCCCGAGCGACACACAAAATAAAACAAATTGTAATTAAAATTGTTGCCGCAACTCGTGGCGCTTTTATCAAATTGCTTCCGACCATTAAATAGCAACTGCCAGGGCTCATGTGTAGATGTGGGTGTATGTGAGAGCAATGCAAGTAAGTATGCATGTGTATTTGCGTATATGTGAGTGTGTGTGTATTGTGCGTGTGTATGCCGGTATATCTTCGTGTGCAAACATGCTGTTGAATTGAAAGTCCGGATCTCATGTTGTTTATGCGTTTTCGGATGCCCAGCAAAAATCGACATTCGACTCATGACACACGATAGACGCGACACACGACAGACACACTTCAGCGAAAACTGCTTCGAGTTGCATGAAATGAGTTTTGTTTTGTCAGTGGCCGAAATCTTTGTGTTTTGATTTATGTGCCCCCAATCGGAATGGAAAATTTTAGCTAAAGTTCAAAAAGAAAACTGAAGCAATATTTTTTGAGATTTCAAAGCAACAAAAGTGTGAGGAGGGAAGAACAGGAGTGGAGAAGGAGGTGAAGAAGAGGTTCTCTCCAATTGATTTCAAAAACCTTTCAAAAATTTAAAATTTTTTATAATTTATTGCACAGCAAACTTAGCTTTAAACTCTTAGAAGTAACATACTATACAATATACCAAAAAATGTTGAATATTTTAAGGAACAGCCTAAAATTCACTGTTATATACTGAGTTTCTGATTTGAAAGATGTATAAAAATAGTTCAGAGAATCCAGAGAAACAAAAGACACAGAAGAAGCTTCTACTGAATTTTAAAATAATTGAAAATAAGTTTATAATTCTAAAAAAAGATCACTTGTAAAAGAAATAATTTCATTGGATTCTTATTTAAAGAAATGCATCATTTCTCTCCATGAAGAAAACGAAATTGAATGAAGAATTTATTTAATGAAAAATCTATTTAAGGCACAAAAGCTGTCTCTACGAAGGACTGAGAATGTGTATAAATATTTATATTTGTATGTGTGCTTGTGTTAAACTTTTTCCAACATATGTTACGCAGCCTGTCTGTCTTTCTGTCTGCCTGTCTGTCAGTTTCGCCTAGCTTTCAGCTTTTAATGTCATTATTGTTTTTTTTTTCCATTAAAGCTTCTGTTCCTAGTTGTTAGGCACACATCAAAAGAGGAACAAAACAGCTGGCATACTTATTAATGGTTCTGAGGAACGTGACAAGCTGACATCACAAGCTGACGTTGACACTGATGTCAGGCTAAGTTGAAGATTCCCTCGTCTTTCGATTCAATTTTTAAATAAATTCGCTCACTCATTCAACTTCAATGAATTTATTGAATTACAAATTTTTCTCTATAAGGAAGTTTTTTAATTTAAAATTGAAAAAAGACTATTAAAAGACTATATTTACTCCATCATCATTAAAATACCATCATTTAAAAAGTACTTTCTTATTAGTTAAGTTTTACTTTATTTTTGCTTTACTTTACTTTATCTACTCATATACCGTATATATACTTAATATTTATTATTCAATCTAAGAAAATGTTATCCTATTTTTAGAATTTATTAATTTACTTAGTTGGTTATTTGATAACCGATTCCGATCGTTTATAGACTTAATGGAACTCTTATAATACTCTCTAAATTTGACTCTATCCTAAAATCTAAAAGCTTTATTATAGATATGATTAGAAATCCGCATCCCAGCCACTGGTTTCATCGGGTGGATCGTGTTCGTGCTCGGGTCCGCAGGGTACAAAGTATTGGGTGTCCGTATTGCTGGTGATGGGTCGCTTAATGGGCGACTGCAGTTGCTTGGCCTTCAATTTATTCCAGTCCAAGCCATCGAACCAACTTGGAGAAAAAGCAGAGGAAAAAAGTTAGTCTTTTTAAAATAGAAAGAAGTTTGGAAATGCGGAGAACATCCCTCCGCCTGTCCTCATCTTCCAATTTCATTCCCTCACCTGTGTTTCTTTATGTCCAGGATACCCTTTCGCTGGTAACCCAAACGTTCGACTGGCAGCTGCTTACACAGATGCTTGATGATGCTCTGAGCAGACTTGGGGATTTTCGAGGGCATCTGAATGACATCGATACCGCCCAGGATCTGCTGATAGATCTTTATTTGATTCTGTCCGCGAAACGGTGTCTTTCCCACGAGAAGCTCAAAGATTAGAATACCGAGTGCCCAGTAATCAACGGAACGATCATGTCCACGATCAAGAATGATTTCTGGAGCCACGTACTCGGGAGTGCCGGCAAAAGTGTTGGTTTTTTGATTGGTCGGAACATGTTTGGCAAAACCGAAGTCAACCTGAAAGTGTTCAGTTTTGACTTCTCATCTGCTTTCTAAATTCTGCTTTCGACTTACCAATTTACAGTACCCATCCGTGGTCAGCATTAAGTTCTCCGGTTTCAAGTCTCTATAAATTATATTATGTGAGTGCAAAAAGTCAAATGCTTCGACTACACAAGCTGAAATAAAGCGAGCCGTCTTCTCGTCGAAGAAACGACGCTGCGACATCACCGTCCAGACATCGCCGCCCATGCAGGCCTCCAGAAGGAAGAACACAAACTTGTCGTTGCGGAAGGTCTTGTATAATCTGTCGAAAGGGAAGAGAAGAGAACTTTTTGAAACTCTTTGCACTCGTTTTGATTAATTCCAATACGAACTCGATGATAAATGGACTACTTCGGCACTTCATCATGACGTGTTTCTCGCTGTACACGTGCTCAACCTGGTCCTGTTTGACGATGTCGATCTTCTTGATGATCTTCAGAGCGAACGTCCTGTCGCGATAGGAGACGAGGTCAACGCGACCAAAAGCCCCAGCGCCCAGTGTTGCAACTTGCTTCAGTTCCGACAGATCGATGCTGGCGTATTCATCCTGGAACTCCGACTTGCGATTGCTGACCCGACCCTCCACCTCGCGTTCGACGGGCTTCTCACGCAGCTGTGGAATGGTGCCCAGATAGCTAATGAAAGCTCTGAGCAAAAGGAAAGCAGCGAAGGAAATAAAAACCGATTGAAGTAATGAAATTAAATATAGTCTTTCATCTCGAACTTTATTCCGGAGTCCGGAACTTACTCTCGGTCCAATTTCAAGCACTCAGTTCCGGGTGCATCTGCGTAGACACTCGCTTGCCTGCGATCGGCGTTCAACAGCGCCTGTTCACCGAAGTAGTCGCCACGTTTGCGTCGGTCTACAATGCGTTCAACGCCGTACTCGTTCCTCTTCTTGATGGTTACCGTGCCGCCGCGAATGATAAAGAAATCATTACCTACCTCACCCTCCCGAACGATGCAGGTGTTTGTTTCATAGAATTTCTAGAATGAAATAAGAAACAAATTAAAAAACATTTTCCGATTTATACCATCCACACCCTACACCTACTCACCCTTCGCAACAGATCTACCACCCGATCGAGTACATCCTCCGACAAGTCTTGCAGAAACGGTGCCGAACGCAAAAAGTTCAAGTTCTCTTGACGCTCTCGGGAACCAGAGATAACCATAATATTACGAAATGTTTCACGATCGATCTTCCAGACGCTTGCATGCGTAGTCGCTAAAATGACAGTCAAAGAGAAGACTCTCCCTAGCATTCTATTCTCTCAAGCTTACCTTTAATCGAAGCGAACCGCTTGGCATTGTAGAGGATCGCCAACTCGCCGAAAACCGTTCCTGGACCCAGTGTCCCAATCACCTGCCCCGCTTTGATGACATCAAAGTAACCTTCCTGCGAGACGAATATTTCCGAGCCTTCTTCGTTTTCGTGAATGATAAAGCTATCTTCCTCATAAGATGCTGGCGCCATGGCATCGATTACCATCTCTTTCCGTTCATTGTCCATGTAGTTGTTGAGGAAATCATTTTTCTCGATAGCAGTACGAATGAGATTGCGTGTTCTAGGAAAGGAGTAGACGATTAAGAAGAGGAAACACAAAAGCAACAGAAGATAAGAGACGCAAGATAAGGAGGAGACTCTTGTGTCTTGCTCTTACTTGTTATCTTTCCCAATACAGTCAATTTTGGCATCTTTCTTCACGGGTAGATTTGAACGAGTAAAAATGAGACCTCCTTCAACACGATGCGATTTGGGCGAAGAACTTCCACCGCTGTCTTTGGGTGAAGGAGTTCCATCCTGAATGATCGGGATAGAAAAGAGTCAGAAGCTACCAAGGATATTTATTTTTATTTTCTAATCTATTCAATCCTGATTCAAATTAAGATTATTTACCTCTACACAAATATCTGAATGACTCTTTCAAGATCCCAGTTGATTGTATTCCAGAATAATATTAAAGTATTATAATACTAAGGAGACAAAGAAATTTAACTACCTTCTGGTTCAGTGGATAATAAAGACAGTACATGGAGACAGTACAAATTAAAATAAGAAATTAAATTCTTCTTAAAGAAGCTACTGTAAGTAGTTCCCTAAGTTATCCCATTCAGCTTCAATCTAAGTAAGAATAATCCGCGGGTTAACGGATCTTACTCAGTAGATAGAAACCCGTTATACAAATTTCAACTATTGGGATATACGAGGAAGTGGGACTGGATCACTGTATTCGCAGGCTAACTAATACAGACTACTATATGTTATCTGTAACCAGAATAAAGAATAATAAGAATTAAGAATAAACTCGCTATAATGATATGAGGTAAATAAGATCCTTTTATAGGGAGGCCCAGGATTAGTGGTTTAGGTTTTTACTGACTGTTTGGATATTAATTAAGTTATACCGAAAAATATTCGAATATTGACCCCGAATAACGAATATTGAAATGAATATGGATAACTAATTACCAGAGAAACATAACAAAAGATAAGAGAAGAATGAATAATGGATTCCAAAGGATTAAAACTAACTACACAACAAAGCGAAACAGTCTTAGACATTCTTAGTTCTTCTTAGATGTAGATACATTTTATTTCCCTTTAATTCTATGAAACAAAAAGTTAAAGCGGTTGAAAGTTTTTATGAAAAACTTAGTCCCCAAAAGACAGGGGATTACAATCTTGCATGCAGAGTGATATTCAACCGCAAAAGACAACCCTTTCTGAGGAAGACAGATGTTCAAAGAGTGTTCAAGCGAAAGTTTGCGGAATCACACGTGTGTGGATATTCGTCTCCGCATCTTGAAAAGGTGTTTGTTTTTGTGTTTGGATTTGAACACAGAATCTACCTGATTTTGTTGTCACAAGCTATACACACCTAAACTTCAGAATCAACCAAACACTATGCACTCATATCCGGGAGATATGATGTGTCGTTAATTTTATTGTTGGGTTTATTCTTGCCTCTTGTTTTTTCTTGCTTACTTTGTCGCCTGGAACCTTCGTGCTTGACGTGGATCTGGAGCTCTGTGCAGCCGCGCGTGTCAGCTTTTGCGATAGTAGAGATGCTGACGATGAGGCTGATGTCAGTAGTTGCGGGGGAAGTGGTGGTGGCGGTGGTATGTTTAACACTTCATCAGGAGCGTTCCTTCTCGTCCTGTTCGGAGCTTTATTGCTCACACTACTCGGAAAACTCCTCGGATCCCTTTTAGTGTGCTTCGGATGGTCGATAGATGTTTTCAATGAGTATTTGAGTTGTGATGTAGGTGTGGTTACTGTTGTTTCTTTCATTGGCTTTAAACGATTTGAATTTGCAGAGGCTGATGCACGACTAACCGCATCCCACGAATCGGCATCAGTGTCCTGTTGGCCTATAAAAAACTTGACGCTTTGTAAGGTTGGCAACGTGTTCGTATTATTGCCATCGCTTGTTAAGAATGTTTTGACATCGATGTGGTCAATGGTGCCATTTTGTTGGATCTTCTGGATTGCTTGTGTATCACGAACAGATTTGGAATTATAAGTTTCGTCATCAGTGTCACCATAGTCATCATCGTCATCGTCATCGAAAAAATCCACAACATCTTCGTCATCTCCATCATCGTCAACATCATAAACATTTCCTTCATCGATTCCTCCATCTCCATCTCCATCGTCATATTCTAAAACATATTCGTCGTCGTCATGTTCGTCATTTAAGTGTACCACATCACCGGGTAATGCTGTGGGTCGTCTTTCTTTGACGGGTCGAAACTTCACCTGCATCTTTTTAGTGTTGGTGTTGTTGTCGGTGTCGGTGTTGATGTTGATGTCGGTGTTGCTGCTGTTCTCTTTCTTACTCAAGCTATTGATGTTGTTCTTTTTTAGTTTCCGTGACATGAATTTCTTGTTAACTGTATTGATATTGCCTGGGGTTTGTTTATTGTTGTTGTTGTTGTTGTGGCTCGTTTTGTTTCTAAGAACCCCACCTTCTTGTGGTGAGTGGCGCTTAAATTGTTGAGTGTTGCTTCGTTGCTGTAACGAGTATTTAAACGCATTTTATT
This sequence comes from Myopa testacea, assembly GCA_949629155.1. NCBI lineage: Eukaryota > Metazoa > Arthropoda > Insecta > Diptera > Conopidae > Myopa > Myopa testacea. The sequence goes on from OX451347.1 coordinate 6,459,841, forward strand.
AAACACACAAATTATTTGTAGTAGAAACGTAGTAATAGAAGAAAGTTTCGTATATTATATTAGTAACAATATTTTTCCAATGATTTTATTTTTAGTCACCTTAAAACTACTAAAAGTGAGACCTGTTTAACTTACCTCATTAATTTTAGGCATAAAAAAAGGGTTCTCCTCGCGTTTAACATAGCGTCCTATTTGCTGAAATGAGATCGAAGAAGATGGAGAGTATATATTAACTAATATATAGTATAAATAGTGTTTAAGTGTTAAAAATTTCAAATTATTTTTAAAATAGTGAAAATGATCTCCGAAAGTTTCAACCTGCTATTTTAAATTTAAGATACTTATTGACATCGACGTAACATTTTTGATTAAAGATGCTGATAATCGCAATCATGGTTACATTGCAAAAAAAACATATTCCCAAAATGTGCTCAAAAGAAAAATGCCAAAAATCTCTAAACGTATCCCCGTTTTTTTTAAATCATTCTTCTCATCAACAACAACAGCTGCTACCACGCTTAACAAGCTTAAGATATCATTTTTTGATTGCTATGCAAAGTTGTGATGTCACGTTGTATACGAAAACGTCTCACACGGATTTCCAGTGCTTTTTTCTCCTTGGTTTTCTCTCGGAAACAAAGTATGAAAACAAATGTTGAGGGCGGCGTTAATGTACCGAATCGGGAAGTTAAGCACGTTGGACTTATATTGAAAGGAGCCACATTCACCCTCCCCTACACATCCCCACTATAACCTTCCCCCACTATAATCTCACACCTTCTCGCCCATCAATTTTACTATCCAACCACGGTTTTCGCTTTCTTGTTACAGGAAAGAAATAAGCGACATTGTTTTAGAGGAGGAGATGATTTACAAGAGTGGGGGGGTTTGAAGTCTCTGGCCGGGGAGTAAAAATTAATCAAGAGGATTTGCGACGAGGGCATTCTTAAGGATCCACAACAAATTGTAGAAGATCCGGGATGACGCATTTCAGCAGGAGATTTTAATTTCATTCCTCTCTCCACTTCTTATGGCTAAAATCAGCTATATCCAAAAAAATGTTTAAAGGTTCCGAATATTAAGATATTTCGTCAACATTTTTTAAGAAAATTAATGATTGAATTATTATTTTGAAACAAGAAATTCCCTGGATATGTTGTTATATTGATTACATTATTAAATAAATTTAAAAGAAGCTTAAATCAGGGTTGTCTTCGTTGTCGATTCGTTTTTTGTTAAGTGAAACCTTGAAGAGTTTTTGTCTCATCTTTCGTAACAAAAAGAAAAGACATCAAGAAGATCCTTTATCGAATCAGTTTTCAGTATTCATTTTGATTTAATAAGGATGATGATGGAATCAAAGAAGAACAGAGCAAAGAGCATCGTCAAGCTTCATTTCTATGAAAAGGTTTTAAATGTCAAACATAAAATGTAATAACTTAAAATACGTTCTAAATAAACGTTAAAAGTTTTACTTACAGAGAAAAGTCTTAAAACAGAGTCTTTAAAGAGTCATAAATTAAGATCTACTGGTAAATAATGAAAATGTTATTGAATATAAAACTCTGTACTAAAAATACCAAAAAGAAGAGCTTTCATTTTATAAGAACCTAAGTAAGAACATCTATAAGAATATAGCTACAGATTTCTTCCCAAGAAAAGGATTTTATTGAACTATACCATGATGTATCTAAGTCTGAAAATAGGCAAATGATTCCCTGATCCATCTGAGGAAGTACTAAGTATAGAATAGACAGCTTTGCACAAAATTGAATAATGATCAATGGATACTTTCTGTATTTGTGGATAATATTCATCCAATTGAGATGTAATTTTAACAAAATCTCATCTCATCAAATTTAAGACTAAAACAAAAAGAATTGAGGGAAAGTTCGGAATGGGTTCATGTCAGGAAAGTCAAGAAATATAGTCTAAATATAGGTTTAGCATTATATAACATTTATTATTGCTTGTAACATGAATATGTTTGTCTTTGTACAGAGACGCAGACTCGATTATTTATCATTAACAAATTTTTCTTGTTGTTTAAAACTGAATTTTGTAAAATTTTGTTTACATCACATTTTCGTTGAGCCGTCATTACAGAACACAACAACAACAGCAGCAGCTGAAGTGTTCGTTATGAATTCTGTATGAATTTATGACCTACGTTAAGGTGACAGCGATAAGTTGAGTCCACCTTGAAAAATTTTATCATCGTAACTCTTTTGAAAGAAGCTTATAAGCAACTTTTTTGTATCGAGACGGTTTAAGATTATTTTTGCTCTTGCTTAATTATTGAAGTTTCAAGAGATAATTAAATAATTTAAGTACAAGCTGTTTACATTTGTGTTTCTTTTATTATTATTTAAACAAGTGAAGAAATTTTCTTTACTTTTGAATATTTGTTTTAAGACTTGGTGGCTGAAATTTCATGTATTTTGTGGGGATATAAAAAGTAGGCGAATGAATAAAAAATCGTACAAACGAATAATTTAAACAAATGTGCTTTAACTTTCTTTTAAACAACCAAAAAAATGTTTATATATTAATGTAATATATAAATTAAAAAAGAATCTAAAAAGAGCTACGGAAGACAACATCTTATCTATTTTATTTACTCACAGCGGTGTTTCTTTTTATCAGAACTACGACATGAATAGTACGAGTATTGATAACATTCACTTCACCCAATTCTAGTAACTATTTTCTAACCCACGTCACTCCTCTTCAACTCTATCTCTTCTGTGCTCTTCACGCTATACTTCTCACCAAACCCCTATTCTATATTCTGTCTTCTGTTTTTCCCCCCTCTCTCTTTGGTTTTCTGTCTACTGTGTCCAGCTCTCTGTTGTTCTTTCGCCTCTCTTCTCGTATCCTTTTTGCGTCTCCATCTTCTATTCTAAATTCTTTGTACTGTCTACACTTTCAATTTCTCACTCTTCTTTCTCTTTTCTTTTCTCTCCTTTCTAATAATTTCTCTTCATTCTTGCGTCTGTCTACGAACTTCTCTCACTCTCTCATCTATCTTTCTTGTTGTTTACCTTCTCTTTCATGCTCCCCTATACTCTTCTCCTCTAGCTTTTATTTCTGTTTCTCTGTCTTCTTGCTTCTCTTCCTTTCTTCTAGACAAACTAAAGAAAGTATTTTCTGCACCTTTTCTTTTAGTTTTCTTTTCATTGTTTATAATTAATAATTGTTTAAAACAATTTTAATTTTGTTCTATTTCACTTTTTACACCTCACTTCAATATTTTTATCTCATTTTTATTCCAAATGATAAGGAAAATAAGTTATCGATTGTGTGATAACTTTTTAATGTGTGTATAGAATATATCAAGTAAGTAAGAACTTAAAAATCTACAAATTAATGGAAATTAATGGATAATTAATAGAGAATTAATGGAGATGCAGTTATAATTATATACTCACCACACTTGTTTCTCTGCTCTGAAGTATGGTTTCTTTATTATCGTCCTCGCCAGGACTGAAACTGCTTTTCTGATGTCTAATCCAACGTGGAAAGCAAGCCATTTTGACCTTCTTCTTCTTTTTCTTCTTCTTCTTCTTCTTCTTCTTCTTCTTCTTCTTCTTCTTCTTCTTCCTCGTTCTCCTTCTTAATACCAAAGAATCTTTACCACATAATAATCATCACTTCCTCTTGGCAAATCAAATTTTATTCACCTCAAAGCATGGTGAAAAATGATTTCATATCATAATTCTGACTTTCATTACCATTGTGTATTGTTTGTATTATTTAAGAAATTTTTTTGATCTGTATTTTTAAATTTAATAAATAAAAAAACATCAAAGAGAAGAAACATATTTTATAAGCAAATTTAATTTGAATATTTGGTAGATCTTAGAATTTAGTGTAAAATAGTTGAGAATAGTTCTTTAAGGTTTTCTAGATGGATTTTGATTGTTATTATTATTTTTAAGTAAAAATATTCACTGAGGTGGATTTACAAATCCCACACACGAGAGTTTTTTTTGGTTTTATTTTGCCTACGTTGATTATTCTTCTTCTTCTTTTGCTGATAACAATTATGACATTCATTAAGCTCGATATGCTTCAATTAAATGCAGAGATAAGAAAAGATAAACACATTTGTGCCAGAGAAAATATTTATTGAAATTTGTTCATTAAATTGTGATTAAAATCCGTATTAAATTGCAAAAGTAGAATAAATATTTTTGGTTTCTTTATCTGATGTTGATCAGAAGAGAAATTAAAATTGTGCTTAATAATTATTTATTTAAATTTGTGTTTATGTTTTATTTATAAATCGATTTTATTCCTTTTTAATTTCATGTTTTTTAAATTTTAAATCCTTTTTTATCATAGAAAATGGCTACTATTTTTGTTGATTGTGGATTTTCGAATGCAAATCCATGAATTTAGTTTGCTGCTTAAACAAACGATTAGAATGCTAATAAATGCACTATCAATAGTGTTATTGTTTTTGTTATTGCTGTTATTATTATTATTATTGTTGTTATTATTGTTGCTATTCTTCTTATTATTGTTGTTGCTGTTGTTGTCTTCGTTGGTACTATTGTTGATATTCGTTTTGTTGTTGTTTTTCGTTTTTATTATCGCTTATTTTGTACTCAATGATTTACTATTCCACGATTTATTTTATCTTTTAATGGTAGCAAAATTTATGTTCCACTTTACTCAATTATTTACTCTTTCCACAATCTTCGCTTTACTCACTTCTCACTTCCCTCTCCTCACACTTTTCACTTTTCTTCCATTTTAATTGATTTTATTTTATTTGCTTTAATTTTGCAATTACAACAAAATTAGTGAAATTGGTGAGCATTGAATGCATTCACTGACATCCAAACACTCACAGAAACACGCACACACGAACGCCCGAGAATCTTACGTTTATTTCCGCATCCGGTGCCGGAACATCAGTTGAACAAAAAAGGAAGCAGCAAAAAAAAAATAAGTAAAATAAAAGATATACCATAAAAGCAAGAACTTTTGGAGCACGAGAACTTTAATTTCAGTGCATCTCTCTTCCTACTTTTCTCTCGCTCACTCTGTATCTGTCCGTCTCTGTCTCTCTCTATCACTCTACCATCAGATGCTGTGAGAGCCAGAATGCGTGTCCGTTTTCCGTGTGTGTGTGTGTGCAATAAACGCAGTGTGTTTGTCACTCTGACCGAGTGACCGAGCAGTAGAATTGGCGAAGGCGTTGATGACTCTGGGGCGGCGGTGTGGCGGCGGCGAAGGGGACGAACCGAGACCGACAGCAACTGAAGCACCTGCCGCTTTGGAGTCTGATAACTCGACTAATTTACTGTGGCCAATTTTAATTGGAACTTTTCACTGTTTGCTTGGCGTGGTGACGGCGCTCGCTGGTGGTTCTTTCAGTTCCCCAACAGCCCCTGCCATCCCCCCTCCCTCTCCCTTTAATGACACCACGCAGAGCGGCGAAAACGAAAAAAAAAGAATACGAAGAGAAACCGTCGTCGCCGCTTCATTTGTTGTTGTTGTTTTTGTTTTTGCGTCGATTTAATTATTTTGCTTCATTTGTTGATGATGTTGTTGGTGATATTGTTGTGTTGTTGTTGTTTTTGTTGTTGTTGCTGTTATGGTTATTGTTGTTTTTATTGTTGTTGCTGTTATTGTTAAAGTTCTGTTCTATTTCTGCTGATATAAAAACTGTTGAAATAGTTAAAATAATAAAAAAATCAGTGGAAAATAACCAGGGGCGGTTGTTTGGATCTAAAACTAAAGTATTTTTTAATTTAAAATGAATTTTAATTACATTTCATTACTATTTAATTTATATTTAACATAATATAACTTTTTCATATTTTAAGAATTTTTTTTTCGGTTTTTTTCTTGATTTTTGTACCATTTAAAAATTTCTTGGAACCGTCTTTGGTTTTCGCCACGATTCCTGGCCACGCACCGAGCTTTAAAAATTGTTTCTGGCCATAATTTATTATCAACGAAACGAATAACGGACGCGACGAAGAAACGGAAATTGAAAAAAAATAATTATTACGAGCAAAGAAAAATTAGAATTGAGTTGAAGAAAGAAAAAGAAAGCGAGATAAAAAGATTCTCTCGGAAGAAGTAACAGAAAATAGGAAAAGAGGCAGAAGAGTTAAAAGAAGAAGAAGAGAATTTAGAAGAAGAAGAGAAAATAGAAGAAGAAAAGATAAAATAAGGAGAAGTGTATATAGACGATGGTTTGTGGTCGATTTTTGCCATAATATTGATAAATCTCCGGAGAAACGAGCTGATGGTAGAAAGATAAAATAAATGATAGTCCACTGTGATTGCGGTGGGAGAGGGGGGAGAGAGAGAGGGAGTGAGAGAGACAGCCAAATAATAGTAATAATTTTTATAAAGTCGAATAAAACAATAATAACTACGAATAACAGTAACAATAACGGTGTCTCTAAAATAACTCTAAATTTCTTCTCATTTTCGATCAATACACGTATTATTATTAATACTATTCTTTCACTATTCATATTATCTCCTTCTTCTTATTGTTTGTCTTCTTATTCTACTTGATGCTTTAGTATCTCATTGCATTTATTACGCTAATTGTATTTTTAAGTGATTTTCACTGTTTACACGATGTTTGTGAGAAGTCGCAGCTGTGAAGATATTCGAAGAATGCGAAATTCTCTCTTCTCTTCATTCTGTAAGCGAGAGATAAGAAATGATTCTGGTACCCGGTCTGTTTCCGGTGATTTTTTAGTACCATGCACCCCCGCATCCCCACCAACCACGCTCTCATTTCGCTGACTTTAATTAAATTTCATTTGAAAAGCAGAAGCAACAGAAAAAATATTCAATGTTTCAGCCGGAAAGTATGCAAAGAAAAATACGAAAATCAACCACAAAAAAGAAGAAGAAGAATAAGAATATAACTAGTAGAACGGAAAAAATCGCAATGGATATTATTTCAAAAAAATTTAACTTTTTTTTGGTCCCCTTTTCATTTGTTTCGTTCAGTTTGAGTTAAACGAACATTTGGTCGAATTCTTCACTTCAACATGTTTGACATGCGTGTGAATGATGGCGTCAAGAAGTGGCTGATGCTGAAAAACGAGTGAAGAATGAAGAGAAACACTCAAATTTAAATTCTTTAACGGTCCATCATCGAAACCGACGAAGTAACTGAAGGAGAACAAAAGAAAAAGTGAGTTATTTTTAACACTACTTCTTTTTCTTCTTCTCCGTCGACTTCAAAGTGGTCGATATACTTACATGTATGTCTGTCGCTGGCAGCTGGCTGGATAAATAACGGTTCTCATACTTCAAGTGACCTCAGTCAGAAATCATCACAGAAGAACTTATTTTCACTCTCCACATTGTTTCTTTATTCTTCATACTTATCTGAATAAATGGGCAAAAGAATCCTGTGACAGCTTGAAATCCCCCTCAGCCTCAAATCTCTATAAATTTAAAATTCCAATTTATTATAAGAATTAAATTACGAGTGTTATTAATTTCATTTCAAATCTCAATTCGATTTAATGCAGGCTGAATTGAATATCTTTTGGAATAATCATTATTAATTCAATTCGGTTTTTATGTATTGTATACAGCTTCTTATGTAAGAAGGTAGAATGAAATTTAAAGAGCCTTCTTCCGAGAGTTACGACAACTCATCCTAACATCGTAGATATCGTCGTCGACTCTCAACTTGTCATCAGTTAATCCGTCAAGCTTTTCGAAACTCGAAAGTTGACTTAATGCTGTGTCTTAAAACGAAGATTAACAAACTTTAATGCTGAGTTGAATTATTTATTAAATACAAACACAACAGCTCGATGCTCGAGTATCAAGAAGAGGATGAAGTAGGTTTCTATGAGCTTTTAACTATATAAGGTAAAAGTTGGTAAAGTGGAAGAAAGGAAGAAGAGACGAGAGATGAAGCGAGGTAGAAGAGATGGGAGAAGTAAGACGAGATAGAAGCGATGAGAGTGAAGAGATCCGGAAGAAAAGTTGCAAAGAGTTTATGTATGAGTAACTCGGGAAAATAACCGGAAGTCTTCAATTAAATCAGACTCACTGAGACAGAAGAATCAAGAGAGGAGTCTGGATGAGGTTATTATCGGGGTGAATAAGGCCGGAAACACTCAGGAAAGACTCCTGGCTGATATATGATGGTATACAGATGCCTCAATATATTGAACCTTCGAACTCTTAGTTCGGAGACAGAAGAACTGGTAAAAGTAAATTAATTACAAGGGAAGGTCAGATCAGGTCAAGTCAGCTCAGGTCAGGTCAAGTCAGATCATGTCAGTTCAGGTGAGGTCAGGTAGGGTCAGGTAGACATGTCAAGTAAGGTCAGGTCAAGGAGTGATCTAATAAGAAGTGAGTGACGAAAAAGAAGATGAGTAAAGAAAAAATTAATTCAATCAAAAATTATATGGACTAATATGGGTTCAGGTCAAGTCAAGTCTCCGTCTGTAGTCTGTACAGCCTGAGTTTAAAATTTGCAAGATTTGTAAGATGAGAAAACAGAAAGTAGATGACCCAGCATATTATTTGAAGTATGATTTTAAAGTTAATCATTCGTAACAAAAGCTAAAGACGGTTACATCATTGTTGATAGTTACAAGTACTCAAAGTGGCTTCATGTAGCGGCGACAGAAATAAAAAAGTAATATGAGAGAAGCGAACAAAATAATAATAATTCGGATGTTTGTTATGATTCGCTTATGTGAAAGAAGGGGAATGAAAGCGGGTGGTTTTTATCATTGAAACTTTACTGGAGATAAAGAAGTATGGTGTGAGGCTTCGCTAAATAGACGATTGTCAAAATGTGATACTGTTTATGCAATTTTTTCTGCGCCTCTTCTAGAATATTAAAAGAGGGTCTTAAGACGTTATCTGAATGCGAAAGTGTGTTTGTATAAATGTATATAGTATGTGTGTGTGGGTTTTTGATAGTATATTTTTTTGTGTGTTTGTGTTTTCGTGTATTTTTGGCTGAGTTACAAACTAAATATGGAAACGTTGGTGAGTGCAAATTCATGCCATCGAATACTTTCAACAGATTCATAAATTACAATCGTAAGAAAAACCAAATTCGATTTGAAGTATTTGTTCGTTCACATGTACACACACATGCATAAATACTCACCAACACGGCACACACCGAGACACACACACACATACATACATACAGAATACTTTGTCATTTACTACATATGCACTGATATATTTTTCTCTACTGCTGCGGTTGCTGTTTAGTAATTCGCCGAACATCCGCTTCCACATCCGCTTCCGTTTCCGCTTTTCACTTACCTAACTACGCAAAGAAGGTACTCGTATGCAAATGAATGAAATATCCTTTACTTCCTTGTGTGCCTTCGTCTGTGTCTGTGTGTGTTGCAGCTCTTGAATGTCTACAGGAGGATGAGTGGAATCTATCTACATATGCACATACATACGTATAACCTTATGTCCATGTATACGTTGCAGGTTGTGTTGTTGTGTCAGTGAGTGTGAGTCTCAGGGGATTCGTTATTCTGAGCAATACTCTTTTCAATTTCTTCTCTGATCATCTTTAACATTATCAAGTAATTTGATTTTACTTAATTTGATCGACGATTTTAGTAAATCTAATGATTTGCTTTTATTTAATTTACTTTTACTTTTTTGTTTAATTTTATTTAATTTTATTTTATTTTATTAATTGTATTTTAATTGATCTTATTATTCTTTTATTTTATTTCATTTCATATTATGTACTTAATTTTGTTTTATTTTACTTTATTTAATTTTATTTTATTTAATTTCATTTAATTTTAGTTTATATTATTTTATTTTATTCTAGTTTATTTGATTTAGTTTGATTTTATTCTGTTTATTTTGTTTTAGTTTATTTTATTTTAGTGTACTTTGTTTTACTTTATTTAATTTAATTTTATTGAATTTTACTCATTTATTTTAATTTTATTTTAATGTACGTGTACGTTTTATTTTATTACTTTTTAATCATTTAGAGAGTTGATTCCAATGATTTATCTATTTCTTCTGTTTTTTCCGTTTCCGTTCTTTGAAAAATTCTTCGAAAACCTTCCGTATTCGTCGGGACCTCGAATAAATTAATTAATTTCAATTTCGTATTCATTTTCGCAAAATTCACGAACATTCGTTTATCCTCAAACGGAACGGAAATTAAATTTTCTTTTGAGCTTGAAGCTTGAGCTTGAGGGTGAGTCGATATTTTATTCTTAAGTACATCCGTTGTGTGTTGAGTGTGTGTGTATGCGAGTATGGATGTATGTATGTGTGTGTGTGTGTGTATATGTATGAGTGTGTGTGTTTAATCTTTGAAAAGAAAGTAAAAAGCTGAAAAATAAATCACGAAGTCAATGAAGAATTTTAAGTCTTTGGAATGTATTAAAATATTTTTAATTAAAACCACGATTGAGGTCTGAAAGAGAAGAAATGTGTATTAAAGAAAATATAAATTCAGAGAAATTACATTTATTTTTAAATATTGTAGAGAATAGAATTTTAAAAATCACATGTTAATAACTAATAATTATTGCCCATTTTTCTCTATTCTTTTAAGATGTTCATGTTTAGCTGTTAACTGAAATTAAATATTGATATATAAAGATTTAAAGAAGAGATCCAGAGGGAGAGAGAGAGAGGAGGAGAAAGAGAAACAAAGAGAGAAATAGAGTGGAAGAGAGTGAGTGAGAGAGGCAGACACACAGAAAGAGAACCAATGCATTATCTAAAGCAAACAGAGATGAAAAAACAAAAGCAACTAATTTTAATATCACAATTAAAACTTATCTCAAACACACAATGAAATAAGAAACGAAATTATCTTGAGCTACAACAACAATTTAGATAAAGCATTCGGTAGAGCAAACAAAGTCGATGACGACTTTAGTACAACAACAATTGCTGCTGTACATGCTCGTGGCATTACTTTTCCCACAAGCAACATATGAATATCGAAGCGAGAGAGCAGAGAGAGCAGAGAGACAGAGAGAGAGTGAGAATAGTATTTATTGGAGGCAAGTCGATAGAGCATCTTATGGCGAATATCTGCGAGTATTTGAGGGAGAATATAAAAAGACATCAGCCGAAGATTTCAATAAATTTCCAAAGAGATCAAATACAAAAGATCAAGTAACAGAAGAATTAAGAGCGAATAAAAATGAGAACACATATGATAATAATAAGAAAAATGAGAAGAATTTATATGAGAAGAGTACGGAGAAAACCACCGCAAATGAAAATCAGAAAGAGAAAGAAAATGTGTTAGAAAAAGTGACAGAAAGAATTACAGAGAAAAGAAAAGCACAACCAACAGATACATTAACAAAGAAACTAGAAGAGAAAATAGTAGAAAATAACACAGAAAGTATAACAGGAACTACAGAGAAGATAACACAGAAGATGACTGAGAAACTATTCAAGGAATCTATAATCAACAAGAAGAAAAAACCGCCCACAGAAAGAATATCAACGAAAGAATCCAAGAGCTCTATAAGAGAATCGAAGAGAGAGCAGGGATCTACACAGATTAGAAGTAACTTCTCTGAAATTAAAGTGAATGTTAAATCCGCCTTCAGTCAATCAAAACATGATGATTCTTCAGCTGACACCTCAGAATCTGTCAAATTAACCCTACGCATCAAACGTCATCCTCAGCAGACGGCAAGCCCATCAACCCTTCAGCAAGTGTCACCACCTCAACTACAACTAGAATCACAGGCGCAACCACAGCGTCATCAATCCGCTCAACTTACAGACTTCCAGTCACAATTCAGCCTTCCGACTGTGCCACTGCCGCTGCCGCCACCACCTCCCTTTGACTATTCGTTTGCCATCTCGCCCTTTAGAGGAGCAACGGCCAAAGAATCATACAGATTTCCGAATCTCTTTCAATCATCAGCGTCATCCGCATCTTCTTCTGACGTTTGTGGTGGCCTGCTGAGAAAGCCTAACGGCATCATTCAGACACCGAATTTTCCGCGTAAATTCTCGGTACCGCTGGAATGCATCTGGATCATTGATGCCTCCGAGTTGACAGCTCAGTCATCATCAGCATCATCGGCATCATCAGCATCATCGACATCATCAGCATCATCGGCGTCATCATCGTCAGACTCGTCAACTTTGTCAAATGTAACAATTGTGGTATATTTGACGCAACTCTACGTGCTCGGCAGCCTCACCTTCACCGAGTACATGTATTATTCGGACGACTACAAGGTACCGGCTCATCGCGTCTTCCGGTTAACCGAGGACGATGTCACTCAGGTCGCCTCTGTGCAGTTCTACAGTCAGTATCTGGAGATACGATTCAGCATGTCCTCGTTGGATGGCACTCATTTACGTGCTCTGGACAGACTACTCGATGTGTACGGCTTCAACATAACGTACGAGGTACATCACCAGGTTAAACCCTATCAGTGCAACACACTACAATGTCGTTTCCTGGGACACTGTTTCGCGCGTTCCGATTTCAGGTGAGTGAAAGTTATGAACTAAGGGATAATATTGTCAATAGAATAAAATCCAAAATCAAAATAAGTGAGAGTGAGATTAAACACTGAGTTTAAGAGTCTAGATAGAAATAATGATGCATTTTTGATGATTTAATGTTCGGGAAGATGATTGATTAAAATGATGAATTATTATGAAAAGAGTTGGTAAAACGACTGTACATCGTTTTTACTTCTTCCTGGAATTGAGTAAACCTCACGATGCTGTCCTTAGAGGCTTTAGTGATAGTGTGATGTTATCAAAGTTGGAAAAGATAATCATTTGTATGTAGTCTCTAGTGATCAAAAGTGGCTCCAAGTTTAGTTTAGTAAAATCGATTTTACGGAACTTCATATTAGAGAGAGTGTTAAAAAGTATTTAAGATTTCAAGTTGAAGAAAGTTGTTGACCTTGCTTCAAACGAAACGTTAATTAATACACCTCGTAGATGTTTCTAGTAGATGTTATTAATTAAAGGCTTATCGTAGATTCAAGTAAACTTGACCGTCCCTTTAAGCTGTGGAATTTGTGATGCAAATTAAGATTAAAACTTTCATTCAAGACTTTGAAAGATATTCTAGAAACTCTGTCGATGTTATCTTGGCGAAAACTATCCGAGCGAATTATGGGTGGTCTTGGAAATGATTACCTTAAAGCAAACGATGGCAATCAGTCAAACTTGACAGGCAGGTAGGAGTGCTAAACTTATGCATGTCGGGATGGTTGCCCGATTCTCGCCTGGAGCGATATGTAAATGAAAAGAAGGTTTTTTGTTTCTGAAAGTGTGATCAACCGGAGGGGAGGGAAACAGAGTAAGTGATAAAGATAGAGTGGATAACAAAGAGAGAGGAAGAGGGAGGGAGAACGACAGAGTAGGAGAGCAGAAATTTAATACGAATCTAGGGACTTTTTTTGGCAAGCCAATGAGAAAGAGGTGAACATATCGGTCAAGTTACCCAGCTGTTGTTGCTGCTGCTCCAGAAAATACCAGCATAAATTGAGGAAACTTCCAGAACAACCAATTATAACGGGAAGGAACAATGAAAGCTGCTCAACAAAGCAACCCACACGGAGGCAAAAGTTCACAGGCTCTCGGATGCTTGCTTCTCTTTCGATCCATGTTTGTGTTTCGAACTAAATAATACTTTGGTTCAAATATCGTTGTCTCCCTTCCTCTTGGATGGTCTCGCCTCCTTGTGGAGCGTCCTCGTACATGTGCGTGTGGCTTTATTTCGTTTCTTTGTTGTTCGATATGAGGTCGTTCTGTCGTTCAGTTTCAACGGTTTGTCGATTTAATTTTCTCATTCGGAGCAATTTTGATTTTCGATTTCGTATTCAGCTTACTTTTGGGTGCATTCAGTTCTCGCTACGGTTCAGTTTGCATATGAATTGAACCCAGGGTACGATTTAATTTGCTCCCTTTTGTGCTGTTTATTTTAAACAGTCGTCGAATTGGAGTTACTAACAGAGTCGGCTGGTCCTATTGTATCATCGATATGCAGATCCAGATATGTGTATGTGTGTAAACTCACCATTGTTACTCACAGAACAAAGAAGGTGATAAAGTAGGTGAGTAGGTGAAGGATTTGGGGACTAATGAAGTCTTTGACGCACTCAGATTGGAATCAATCGAATCAATCAAGGACCTCAATTGGTCTTCAATTGGTAACTAAATTGTTGAAGGAGTGAAAGAGACGAACACTGTATACACACTCCATTAAAGTCAATTAAGCTTCTAATAATAGCAATAAATACAATACAGAGTTTTCCATGGATTCCCTTCAGTTATCCGCTTTATTGTCTTTATAATCATTGACACCTCTTTAGTTCCTTTGGTGTTAACTATGATCTGTTATACGCATATGTGACATAGTACATATATGAATTGATAGTTAAGTGGTATAAAATGCACCTGCTTTTTTAATATAAATGTCAGGCTTAACGACAAGTTGTGACAGTAAACCAACAAAAGCATTATCAAGACCCATATCTTCCCCAACACCCTCAGCACCCCCAACACCCTCAACATCCTCAATACCTCCAACACCCCCAGCACTCTCATCGCTCTCAACACCCTCATCATCCTCAACACCCTCAGCACTCTCATCGCCCTCAACACCATCATCACCTTCATCACCGTCATCGCCCTCAACACCCTCAACATCCGCAACTCCCTCAGCACTCTCATCGCCCTCAACACCATCATCACCTTCATCACCCTCATCACCCTCATCACCCTCAACACCCTCAACACCCTCCATCATCTAAACACGTGTCGACATTTAAGCTTTTCAGAAGAACACGAATTGAATTTGAAATCTGATTTCAGCATTGAAAAAGAATGTCCTATAATAAGAAGGAAAAGAAGAATATTAGAGAACTTCTTACAAAGACCATAACAGGATACAATAAAAAGTTTATAAATTTTATTATAAGATTCCTTTACTCATGGAGGGAGTGGGTATGAGGATGGGTAAGCGAGAGGGGGCGGGGGAAAAGGGGGTATAGAAATGTACGTCAAGAATAAGAAAATGTTACCGTGATATTATACCGAATTTCATGTAAGATTGTGAGTTGTAGATAAGAGGGGAGAAGAGTGAATAAGAAGAAAGAAGAACTGAGAAGGCGATGATATGAGATGTTGGATGAAACAAAAAGAAAGAAAGAAAGAAAGTAAGAAAGAAAGGAAGAAAGAAAGAAAGAAAGAGAGAAAGTAAGAAAGAAAGGAAGAAAGAAAGAAAGGAAGAAAGAATGAAAGAAAGGAAGAAAGAAAGAAAGAAAGAGAGAAAGAAAGAAAGAAAGAAAGTAAGAAAAAAAGGAAAAAAGAAAGAAAGAAAGAAAGAAAGTAAGAAAAAAAGGAAAAAAGAAAGAAAAGAAGAAAGAAAGAATCGCTTCCTGGTTAATACAGGGATTAGATTTTAACTCATATTTTACTCTTAAAGAAATTAAAGAATTGTTTCTATAAAACCCTTAAATTTTTGAGGTACTTTTAACCGAAAAAACTAAAAACGGAAGCTTTTATTATGTCCATTAACTCAACAGGAAGTCAATTAGTACTGAGGACCCTTTAAAAGGTACAACAAAAAGTTACAACAAAACAATTACAACAAAAGCAACTACAAAAACCAAAGGAAAAGCAGTGAATGCAACCCCTCCTTCCCCCCCCCCAAAAAAAACTAAAACAATGTAGTGAATATGTAAAAAATTCCCAACATTTTGTGGAAAAATGTAGTTACCATCAATAATTGAACTTTTAAAAAACAAACAAAATACAATTTTTGAGTTTTATTAGTTTTCTTTTCTTTTTCTTTTTTGCAACAATTCAGTTGGGTTGTCATGTAACAGGAATTTAAAATCAATTAGCAAAGGTTTCGATGCTCGGGTGGGTGATGAAGAGGGCGATTAGGGGTGGGTGAAGGGGAGAGGGTGAAAAGGGGAGAGAAATAAAAATAAACTATGTTTTTAGTGGAAAAAATATAAAAAAAACACACACACAGATGCATAAAAGAACATGAACACGGTTTTGAGTGTTTTAATAAAAAATTGAAATTTTAGAAGTAAGCTAAAATTAGAAAATTGTTAGGAAAAACAAACAAAAGAAAAAAAGGGGGGAAAAATTAAAAATCGATAACAATTTTGTTGTGTTATAAAAGAACATATGCAACAAAAGCAGGTCAAAATAACAGCAACAAATAAAACAAATAAGAACAACAACATCATCGTCATCATCATGAACAACAAATACTCGGACGAAATCAACGAACTAACTTGAAAACAACAACAGCAGAAGCAACAACAGCAAAAGCAACAACAACAGCAAAAGCAAAAACAACAACAGCAGCAACAACAACAACAAAAACAACAACAGCAGATGAAGCAACAACAACAGCAGTGCACATCTAAATTAACTACTATATTAAAAAATTGTTGTTGGGTTAATGTTTCGGCTAATAAAGTTGCTGCTTTTCTTGCTGTTTTTATTGCAGTTTGTGATGCTGGGTTTGTTGCAATTTGTGTTTATGTTTTTATTGCAGTTTGTGATGCTGTGTTTGTTGCAATTTGTGTTTATGTTTTTATTGCAGTTTGTGTTGCTGTTTTTGTTGCTATTTTCGTTGGTTTCTGTTGGTTCCTGTTAAAAAAACCATGCAGGTCACTTGGACACAAATACCAACAACAACCAAACAACCAACAGCCAAAAGAAAACATCATAATTTTATTCATTAAAAATTTAATTTATATAAAAAACAAAAGACTCCGGTGAATGTTTTTCAGGTGTTTTCAGGATGTTTCCAGGATTCGAGAGTGATTCGAATGAAGAATGACTCCCATCGGTTTTAATACGTAATTAAAATAAAATAAGTGCTTTAAAGAAATTAAATTTGATGGGAAAAATTCATAAAAGAAGCGAACAAACAACGGATGAAGAAAGGAACAAAAAATAACATCATAAAATACAGTGTTCAGGATTTTGTAAAGAATTCTTTGTTGTTTTTTGTTTAATTTTTATACTTTTTACCAATTATGAAACATGGAATTTTTGAAATCAATGAACAAGAAAAAGAAAACAGACACTCACTCATAAAAAAACACACAAACAAAAGAAAAAAAAATACACTTTTATTTCAACATCCTTTTTAACAGGCTTTTTAAACATCCGCTTGTCACAAACACTTCGGCATCAATAATAAAGAAAAAACCAGCAGAAGGAAAAATAGCAGCATAAACAAAACAACAACAACAATAATAATGACAACAAAATACACCAACAACATCCAAACAACAACAACTCGTGACGTACACAATTTAGTATAAATTCGCATCACTTCTGTTTGCTCTGCTGTCTCTTTTGTCTCTCTCTCACTTTCTCTCCCTTCTCTCTCTCTCCCTCTCACTTTCTCTTTATTTTCCCTTCTCTTTTCCTTTTAGTTTTACAATTTTTATGCTTTTCCTCGCCTGTCGTCTGTTCATTTGCACAAAACTATTTGCTCCGTAACTTTGTTGATATGCTTGAGTTAAGCACAAGCTTGTTGTGTGTTGGGGCACAAAAAAGAGTAGCAACAAAAACTACAGCAACAACAACTACAACAACAACAACAACCACTATAACTACAACAAAAACAAGTCATATAACAACAACTACTCGATGTGGCTGCGGCTGAAAACTTTGATTGCTCCACACACCACTCATACACACGAACGCACTCACACACCAATACACACGTTTATACATTTGCACATTTTACACATTTTATGCTGTTTGCAGTGGTTGCTGCTGCGACGTTGCAACGCTGCGACGCTGGAATGCTGCTGCTTTGTTGCTGCTCCTGCGCTTCTCTTCGTATAATTTTTGTTGTTGTGCCAAGGAGTTCATGTGTGTTATACTTGTTTTTGTTATTGTGCTGCTGTTTTTGTTGTTGTTTATGGTTGGTGTTGTTGGTTTTCCGTTGTTGTTGTTTCATTCCCGTTGTAATGGATTTTCGTTGACTTTGCATTTGGTTTTGACTTCGAATTGTGAACATGGCCTAATTTGCACCTGGTTTTTTTTATTGTTGTACTCTTGTATATTTTTTACTCCTCCAGAGCAAGAAAACCGCGAGAAAGGGAGAGATTTTGGTGGATTTCACCTGATTTTTTATAAATAAAAACTTTCCACTAAAAAATTGCAAAAATAAATGGAAATAATAAAAAAGCGAATTAAAAGCTTTGTAAATTCTTAAATAAAAAAAAAATTACAAATATTTCTATTAAATTAAACAGTTTATTTATAAATTAATCGCGTATTTTAAAGAAGACTTTAAAAAGCAAAAAAAAAAAACTCTGAACTGTGAACAATTTTAAATTTTCTTTTTATCCTGATCCATTTGAGTATTTTATCTGGTAAAAAATTAATAAAAAAATACTCTCTTTCATTTCTCGTTACAAAGAAAAATTGTGTTAAAAAAGTTGTATTAAAAGTTGTTGTGTGCGGTAACTTTTGCTCCGGTTCCGGTTCTTTCCTGGGTTGCATCTCCTTCTGAGTATCGGAGCCAGAGCACCATTCAGAAGGAGACCCATTCAGCATGGGTACCATTCAAAGTAGTTACCATTCAATAGCTATTCAGTAGCTTTTCAGAATACACTTTTATTCAATTACAATTCAATACAATTCAATGGTGAGTTCATCTCTTTCTCTCCCTCTATCTCTCCCTCTCCCCCTATCTATCTCTCTCTCCCTCTCGCTCTCTTTCAAGGAACTTTACTAATTTCCTTAATATTTTATTAATTTTTAATAAAGCGTTGCCAACTTCAGTGCCACTTCCCGGAACTGCAGGCCGACCAACAGAAGCAACAGAAAAAACTCGACCAATTCGAATATTTGCCCATTCATATTTCCTGTCCTAACTCCTCCCCACCCTCCTCTCCCTTGCATTTATCAACCAACCTGCTTTCATTGATTTTAATGGTGATGATTTTGGAAACACGAGAGACCGACTTCGAGACTCGAAACTCTTTCAATTTTGATTCTCATCGCCTCAGGTTTTTGTTTCGCACAGAAAAAAACTAAACAAATATGAATGGTAACGGTAACTACAACAACAACAACAATAACATAAATAGTGTCACAATAACAACAGCAACAAAAATAATAACAACAAAAATAGTAAGTGTAACAATAACAACAACAATAACAAAAAAAAATCCTCCCCCCCAGCAGCAGAGAGCAGTGAAAATATCGTAAAAAACTTGTAAAAGGTTTGGAAAAACATGATAAATGAAAAAAAAAAACAAAAAATAAAAACAATTCCAACAAAAACATTGCTGTAGGTGTTTTTTTCTCCAATAGCTTGGTTACTGTGTCATGTTGTTGTTGTTTTGGTTTTTTTTGATGATGCTGCTCGATGATTCCAATTTTAAATTTTCAAGGATTTTATGGTTGAAAAAATATAGAAAAAAGATTAAATAAATAAAAAGTGAAGACATAAATAAAGGAATATCAAATTTAAAAAAACTACATTTAAAAATAAGCAAAATCAAATGAATATTTTATATCTTAATAAAAGAGATTAATTAATAAACCAAAACAATACGTTTTTATATACAAAAAAAATTTACAAAATAAGTAAATGCAAATTGAAAAAAAGAGATATATAGAAAAAAATATAAAAAATTAAAAAAAAAATGACTAAAATATAAAGGAATTATAAAGGAAAGATAGGAATAAAGAGCTTGGATATGTAGGTTGGGTCGAGACCAGAAAAATTGTATGGAAGGGACTTCCATTTAAAGGAAAGCAGCAATTGTCTAAAATCACGACTTCAAATCCACAGAAAAAAATTTAAAATTGCGAAGTTAAAGGGTAAAATTTTCCATTTAAAATAATTTTACACTATCACAGGGATTGAATAGCACGATTAATGTCAAAACCATGAGTTGACCTCTTTTAAAAATCGAAATCTTTGTTTTCTGTGGGGTGAAAATGAATAAATTTCACAGTTTCAAGGGATTGAATTTAAAATGGTTGTTGTTCTTGTTGTTGGTAAAGTGGTTGTTGTTAGTAACGTTGTCCTTGTTGCTGTGTTTAAAGAGTTTTCTTTTTCAGAAAGAAGAGAAAAAACACTTTCTGTATTTTTTGGCAGCTGTTGTTTATGCGTTTTCGGTGGTCAACATTTTTTTTGCCTGAGGTCTCCATACCAAAAAACTCACTTCCCCCCTCCCCCCACCCCCCTCTCCCCTCCTACCCTTCCGACAACCATCACAACGCAGTTTGATTGAGCATTTTTTTTCGTCTGTGGAAAACGAGCGACTGCGGGCTCGTGTTGACAAGACGACAACAAGAACAACACCAACAACGATTTCAAACAAACGTGTCTGCGGTTAACTTAAAGAGGAGAGAGAGAGGGAAAGAGAGATAGAAAGAGAAAGAGAGAGAGAAGGAGAGAGAGAGAGAGAGAGAGAGCGATAGGGACAACAGGATCCTACGCAGTAAAAGAAAGTCACAAAAGAAGAAAAACTGAAGTACAACAGTACCAACTCTACAAGAAACAGAGAAACAAAAAAAGTACAAAAAAAAATTATAAAAGCTGCCAATGATCCCGGAAAATTAAGGAAAAAAAAAACGTATAAAAGAAAACCGGAAAAAAATATACAGCCGTTATACAGTCCGTTATACAGCTTGTTTCTCTTCTCTCTTGTCATCACTCACACCCTCCCAACTCTCCTCTACTCTTCCTCGCCCTCTCTTTTACCCTTTCACCTTCTCATCCTCACCATGTTCAATTTTTCACTCACTTTATTTGCATTTTTCAGTAGATGGGATGGCCGTCGCTCTGTCTGCTTGGTTTGTTTTGTGTATATGTGTGTGTGTATATATGTGTCTGTGTATATGTGTGTGTCTCTCCCTCTCCACATGCATTTGTTCTCATGCTTGCTCTTCATGCATGAATGAATGCCATTTAATTATTCTTTAACATCATCATGTTTTTAATTCAATTATATTTCAATGCCTGCCAGTTCAACTCGTCGTCACTCCCCGCCACTCCCCGTCACTCCTCGGCCATTCCTAAAAGTTGTGGGCGTTTGTAAATTCTTGTATACCTCTACTCAAGATCTACAATACTACCCCATGCATTCCACTTTGCACGCTGAACCAATGACTATAACATGACATGTCACTGGCAGCAAGTTTAGCCGAACGCATTCCGAAGTCATTCATCAAGGTCCCTATAAAATGCCTGGTACAGAATCACTTCCCGAAAAAATTTCGCACGTAATGAAAGAATAAATTACGCAGAAGTGAATGCAGATGGCATTCCTCGAAATTGTGATGGAATACATTGCTAGGGATCAATGCAATGAGGCAATACAATCAATACAATAAAGCATTTCGAGAATCCATCAACCGAAAATAAAAATTTGGCTTAATATTCGATATTGTTTAGTAAAAATGAATACTATATTATATTATTAGATATTATACTATACCAAGAATAATTCATTTGCATGAAAATATAAAGAAATAAGGAATAAAAATAAACAAATAAGGGATAAAATTACACAAATGGTATGCACTCACACGCAGTTGAACACAGACACTTGAACACACATACATATTTTATTGTATTATACACACATACATATATTTATACACGTATATACATGCATATATAGAGAGATATAAATCCATATACATGGATTATACGAATAAACAAACTGAAACCAAAAAAACACATTTATTTTTGTCACCTAAAATTATGCAACAGATTTTTTCTGCATGATAAATGATACATTCAAACAATAGTTTGAATAGTCAAGCAAACCGTATATACTGGATCATTTATAAATATATTCTACCTTTCTTTCCCTTCCCTTCTCTCTACTCTGGTGTATCATCCCCAACCCGTCCACCCCCTCTCCACACTTAACCCCTTTAAACCGTTTTTAATACTGCAGTTTTCAGCATATTAGTGAAAGGGTAATATATTATATATTACGTAAATAAAATTAAAAGTAAATTATGTCAACTTTATTTCTAGAGAAAATACATATAACAAAAATTTATACATTTTGTAATTTATCAACACAAAATAAATGAATAAACAAAAACTACAATATATTGTACAATATATAAACCAAATCAAGATATAATACAATATAAGCAAACATATAATCAGATCAGATAAATAATAATATTAATTAATCATTAAAAGATAATCTATTTGAATGATTAATCGTTTAATTGGATTAACTTTTGTGGATTCTTTGAAATTTAAATACAGCTGTTTTTTGGTAATATTTTATTTGGGGAAATTAAATTTTATTTTGGTATTTTAGAGTTAACTTTGATATATTTTCTTTAATAAGTAACAACAGTAAATTCAGAAAAATGGAGGACAACAAGGACAAAGAAAGAGGAAAACTAAATAAATTAAAGTAACAAAATATTAATCTTTGCATATTATAAATATTATATTTGAAGCCCCGAAGTAAAATGAATGAATGCATTCTTTCGTTGTAATTTTGCACTCCTTTCCTCTCTTTTCCTCTCCTTTCCTGTCTTTTTCTTTTATTATATCTGGCAAAAAAGTGGTCAAAATTTATAATTGAAATATTTCAACTGACTTTGAGAACAAAGAACTTTGCAATACGATGTGAACGCGGTCAGCTGGAGAGCGCATCCGCATCCGCATCCATGTCATGTGCAGTGATGCTGAGCTGCGTCAAATCCACTTAAGCATCGGGTCCTTTTGGATGCTGCGAGGATTCCGCAGCAGGATGTCGGGGTGGCACTAAAAAGCGAAACGTATTCGTTTGAGTGATTTTTGACAAAAAGCCAAATTGAAGTGACGATGCTTCTCAGCTTCGGAAAATAGGTTTTTCCGTCCGTCTTTTTTTATGGATTGCCTCGCGAAATGACAGAGGAATAAACAGTGGAGTGAAGAGAGGAGTGTAGAGAGGAATAAACAGCGGAGAGAACAGAGGAGGGAACAGAGGAATGAACAGACGACAGAACCGACTAAAAGCTGCTCAGTTCAGTTGATCCTGCAGACAGGAATGGAAAATTTTTGGATGACGGAGGACAACGAATCAGCTAGATGATGATTAAAAGAAGAGGGTGGAGTATTGGAGGGAAAGAACAGAATAACAGCAACAGGAAATGACTGACCCCCGGCGACAAACTGATTATAATGACAGAGAAGAGAGACGAGATACAAGAACAAAAAAAAAAGGAACATCAGAGTGTGACACAAACAGATTTTAGAGCATATTAGGCGTTAAACATGACAGGCAGGGGGCGGGGATGAGATAGAAAAAGAGAGAAGAAGAGAGAGGAAGGGAGAGAGAGAATGATTGAGATCAATATGAGAGGAATGTTCCCAGAGACAACGATTGCAAGTAAAAAACGAAATATAAATTTTAACAAAATAGAAAATAAAATAAATAAAATTATAAAATAAATTCATTTTCTTAGAGAATATAAGTACGAACTAGTCACCATGTGATACTTCATGCCATACCTCAAGACATCAATTTAATTGAAGCATTTCTCTTCTATCGTATTGTAGCTTCATTTCGATTTTTTTGATTCATTTCGATTTATTTTGATTCATTTCGATTCATTGCAATTCATTTCGATAAACAGATAATCGCTTTCGAAACCCGAAATACGATAAACAATATTTTCTGTGACTGTCTGCTGTCTCTTTTGGTTTCTTTTCCCATTCTTTTCACTCTTCTCTTTCTTCTCCATCGAGTTCATTATTCTCACGATTTTTTCAATGAGAAATGCTTCTGCACCCAACGAGTTTTCCATTAATTTCTGGTTTTTGTTACACTTCAATTACGGACGTCTGTCAAGTGTCTCGTCCTCTCTCTTTCACTCTGTTCCTCTTTATTCCACTCTCTTCTTCCCTCTTCCTCTATCTTCCTCTATGCTCCTCACTCTTCCTCCCTCTTCGTCTATCTCTCGCCCTCCTTCGTTCTATCTCTTTCCCTTTTCACACTTCGTCGCTATGCAAAAGAAATGAATAGCAAAGCAATTAATTTTGCGGTTTCCGTGGATTGAGTAACGAAGAAGGGAGTGAGTGATAACGAATGAGTTAGAAAGAGAGCAATAGAGGGAGAGAGAGAGAGAAAGAAAGGGAGATGAAAGTAAAAAAGTCATCAAAGTTGTAGAAGTTAGATGTACAGATGTATGTAAAGCTTGATGTGTGGGTTTCAACTTTTTTGTAGAGTCCTGGGTGGATTTTGTATATGTATGTGTGTGTATGAGTATTTGTATGAGTGTTTGTATGTGTGTTCAGTATGTGTGTTCAGTATGTGTGCGTGTGTATGTCATATGTATTTCTGCAATGCTTTTGTGACGCTTCATTAAGATTTACGCTGATGCTTCTTTCTCCTTCCTCACAAGGTTTGAACTTTGTGGAATTTATTACTTCACAGTTAAGTGTGTACATGTTACGCACACACACACACACACACACACACATGAAACACCCACACACACTCTGATCTCTTCCTTTTTCACTTTAGTTTTCCGCAGACGACTTTTCGTCGAATCCTGTGTAGCAGCGTCTTATTTATAGACTTCAAGTTGATAATTTATTACTCTCCAGTTGAGTTGTGTTGAGTTCGTAGATGTGTGTGTGTGTTGCTATATGTATCGTTTGTGAGTGTGTGTCTCAGGCTGTGATTTTATACTTTACCTCTTTATCATTCTTTTCTCTCTTTCACATTGTTCTTTATCGTTTTTCTCCCTGTTTTGAGCTGTAGTTACTTCCAGTTAATTAATTTAGTGCCTACTTTTAGGCTGACCGAAAATATGCCAACTTAAATCAAAGTAAAGCCTATGATTAGTCATGAGTTGAAGAGGGACATTTTACGAGTATACAACGAAACTCGGCCAGAACCCTGAAAATTATGATAAGATTCTGAATAATGCAACGATGCAACCTTGCTCAATAATTTTAAAATTCAAAATTCTTCCACTTAACTTTTTGACAAATCCTCTTACTAATTTATTTCTTCTTCCATCTCTTTTCTTCCCTCTTTGATTTCTCCTGTAGCTCGTATTATTGTGCTTGTTTCGATGGATTCAGTGGAACTGATTGTGGACGAGGTCCACTTTGCGAAGATCCTCATACGAATATCTGTCAAAATGGAGGCACTTGCAAGTAAGTAAAAGGAAGAATAAATTAATATTTAAGTTAAGTATTGTACATTCCGAAAAACCACTATTAATTCGAATTTTAAGTTAGCTGAATAAGTATAAATTATATAATAAAAAAATCTATATTTTTCTATTCTACATTTTTAAGGGCGAACATCAAGGATCTTCGGACACTATCCGAGCTTCTTTGATGTGACATTCGAGACTTTTTCGAGTGTCCACTGAATATTCTTTTATGTACTTACCGGAGTATTTCTCCCCGTTCTCCCGAAAAAGTTTGCCATCTTAAATCAAATAATTTGATAGACTTCATCTATGAACTTCCGTTCTTCCGATTCTCTTTTCCGAACCTCGTCTTTCTGTTTGTTCTTCTGTCAGTTTGTATTTTCGGCTTTTCCTCCGGCAACGCTTTTTTATCGTCTTCTCAAGGCTTCTAAATGTCGGCCTTTTCCAGACTCGTCTTTTTCAATGTATCTAAAACCATGTATCAATCGTTTGCTGATATCTCTGTCGCGAGTCACTTCTGCTGTTCTCGTTGCTGGGACATAAAAAATCGGTTTTTGAGTTTTAAGTACCTTGCGAGAAGCTATCTTGACCAGCTGTCAGAAGAGATGAGCGAAGGAGTACGTGCTGATGTCTGTGATGTGCCTTCTTTTATCACACGAAAGGAGCAGCACGTAGTGAAGAGGAAGCCGCGTTAATCCGGTTTATGAAACGTGATGCAAATAATTCAAGGAATATCATGACAATATAAAGTTGGTTTAGTCTATTGGAGTAACTGAGATAGATGTATTTTTTGGGGTAACTGAGACAGATATACTTTTGGGGTGAGACAGACGCTTTTGGGTTAACGAACAGCTACATTCTGAGTTTTGATTTGTGTCAGTTATCAGCTTGATGCTTGACGCATATTAAATTGTTTTGTTTGCGGAAGTTTTTCTTATAAATTAGTTTAATTTAAGGAATGCAAGAAAAATAAAAGACGATGTCTAGCAATTTAAGATATATTTTTCACGTTTCCTTAATTTTTTCTCTCTTCATCATGATGAATAGCCGGTGGATCTCTTAAGAACTTCGTGTTCGGCATAAAACTTTCCTGATTTAGTAACGTATTCCTTACTTATTTATTCCCCTATTAAATCCAATGTTGATATAATAAACAAGGGCGTCGTGTGAAGTCTGAGATTAGGAAGTTCAACACTTCAGTTCCACGACGAAAGACTTTTAATCAGAAGATTTCCCGAATTAAATTCTTTTATTCAGAAAGGAGGAGTTGAATTTAGAACAGTTCTAGTCGAAAACATTTCCAACTTTGTTCTGTTCTGTTTGGAGGGTCCTTACAAGTATTCAGTGAACAAGGAACCCGATCGATAGTCAATATATAACCCCTCCATATTCCACCAGACAGAGTTATACAGTGACCAACGATTTTGTTTTTCTTTTTCTCTTATATTTAAAAGGATGAGAACGAAAGAGAAAACCAATAAATTGTCAATAATATTTCATCATGTGCAAAATAATAATAAAACGCTTGTTGAAAAGCAATTAATTCTTTACACGATGTCAGATATGTTCGTTATCATTACCGTTTTCCTTTCTTCTTCATCATCGTTTTCGTGCCTCATTAAATAAACACCGCTGTTCGCAGGATGCACTGGTTACACAGGACTTCATGGAGTTCAAGGGTGCGAACGAGTGCATCCGGGACGCGTTGTTGTCGTATGCAAAGCAAAAACCACTCGCATTTCAGAGGAATGCAAACGAACTTCTTCACAACGAACCATCCACGAATGTCAATAAAAACTCATAAAAATCGTTAAATTTTCCCAACGATTCTCGTAATTTATTCTGTGCCTTTCTTTCTTTTTTTCCTTCCTTGCAGACACATCGGCGATGCTGCTATAACATGTCACTGTCCTGTCGGCTACCGAGGTACCAAATGCGAGATCCCAGAATTGAAGGAAATCACGATGGGTGAGTGTTTTATGGCAACGCAACGAAGAGAGATACACAGATGAACGGTGGTAAAAATAACAGAAGAATGAGAATTTTTTCTTCTTTCTGTTTGTCTCTCTGTCTGTCCCACTATATATCGCCGTGTCTGTGTCTCTGTCGCTAGTTTCTAGTTACGCATTTCATTTGAAGACATTTACGACGTAGACGACATACAGAGAAAATATCTGAACGCATTCAGACTTTTGTGGGGTATCTTTTGTCATCGTTCTGTCAGGCACTGAGCCCCCCACACTCCTCCCCCCTCATCTACGTTAATTGAGGGACGTCAATTTGTAGAGATGACAGTGATGCAGGAAAACACGGCGTTTAAAATCGTGGTAATCATAGTTAATTATTTCTAACAGGAGCGAAAGAATGCCAAAAATAACAAAAGATGTTGTTCAAACAAGATATTAAAAAATAACAACAAAGAAAAGATTTCAAATAAAGTCATCATAAAACCTTATAGAGAGATGATCGAGGAAGGGTTGGGAAGGGGGGGGGGGAGAGAGATCAGAGAGTGGAAATGAGTAGAAAGATACTTTACTATATAATAAGAGAAAATATGATTACAAAAGAATGCAAGAGAACATTTGAATGATTGAATGCTAAGGGGTTAAATCATTACTTGAATAATAATCTATGGATATAATCTTCACCATTTTAAAGAAAATGTTAAAGTTTTAAGTGAATTTTAAAGGAATACATTGATAAATCATAAAAAACAGCGAATAAAAATAAAAGTCACAGCCTTTTCCCTCTCTTTCTCCCTCTTAACCCCCTCTCTCTCTCTCTCTCTCTCTCTCTCTCTTTGAATCATTTAACTCAGAATTCGTTAGTTTAGAATATTAAAAATCAAACATGTCTTTATCGAAGTCCTTTCGAAGGATTATCGCTATCATTTTGCCACCTTTTCATTTCCTACAAATTTGAATGCTTTCAATCAACTATAATCGGCATTTAGTTACACACATCCACATACACAGAAGAACATAGAACTAGAAGGACAGTCAAACAGATGGACAGACGGATCCTTCCACGTGACTATATTTTTTCACAAGACTGCACCAGAGCAATCAACAGCAGGATCAACGTTTACATTCCTGACCAAAAAAGAAAGCAGAATAACCACATCCATCCTGTACACGAAAAGAAAGAGAGAGAAAGAGAGAGAGAGAGAGGCTGCAAGCTTAGAAATGAAGACTGTCAGGTGCCAATAATTTAAGAAGGAAAACGCACACAACGAATGATGATAAAATATAGCAGCTGCAGCAGGAGTTTGTTTAAAAAGGACATTCAAGGACTTTCATGCAGAAAACATCTACACAAGCATCATGTACAGAAAAGTTGATTGCATGTGAAACGTCACTCTGCAGAACATGATGCCATCAAGCAGAGTTGCCATCAAGCAGAGTTGCCATCAAGAAGAGTCGCAGTTGAGGAGTTTCACGCTTCACAGAGACGCAACACGAGCACGATCACGATCATAGACACAGACATCGTTGCGAAGTGTGAAGTCAAAATAAATCGAAGGAATGTCTAAAGCGAAATACAACAAAATAAAGAGAAAAAAATACAGATACCCAGATGAAAGAGGAAACGAACCACTTGAATGCACTCAAATGGCGATGTGATGCGTCCCCTTCGTCTTCTTCTTCTATCGACAGACTGGCCACGTCATCGAGTGTGTGCCACGCTTTGATGACACGAAAAAGGACACCGAGCTGTAGTTCCTAACAAGCGTCGGCGAAAAAATATCACCGGCAAAAAACAAGGAGGTGATATAAATTGCTGCTTCGTTCTGTCAGCAGGTGCTTAAAAAGCCATGAAAGTGCCACCGAAAAACGTGCAAAGGACGTGTCGAGCAGGGATGTGAAACGGGAGGACGATTACGCGATGCTGTCCTGCCTGATGTCCTTCAAAAAAGTATGCAAATCTTATTGACTCTGAAAACTAATGAAAACTGAAGAAGGAGCTGCTGCTTGATTGAGGGAGCTCTTAAATTATTTCGAATTTTAAAGGCTTTTTACAAGTACTTAAAAAGAACACAAACACACTCTCGTCTATTTCTTCTCCTCTCCTCTCCTCTCCTATCTTTACTCCTCTATCAACTCCTGTATTTGCTCCCTTCTTTACTCCTCTCTTTACTCCTTTCCTTCACTCCATCTTCTCCTATGTTCGCGTCTTTACTACCCTCCACTTTTAGGGTAAACGAAAAAACTTTCCTCATTTCGTTGAACAGCTCGTGGCATACTTTTCAGGGAAGTCCACTTTCCCCCCCCACTTGTAGGCGTACACAATGAGCCTTGAATAGATTTTCAATTATTCGTGTACTCGTGAACACAAACGCACCGAACCGAGAACTGAACCGAACACAGAACAGGGTCAGAGTCAGAGTTAGAAGCAGGGTCAGAGTCAGAATCAGAATCAGAGCTGGAATCATACCCAGAGTAGTAAAAGCAATGATAGCAGTACACAGCAATGAATGAATTAGCTGACGAGGAGAGGTCAAAACCAAACAATTTGCTGCTCGCTTTCAGGCGCTGTTTAATAAGTTTGCATTCTCTTTTCTTTGTTCTGGTCGCCAATTTTAGGCTGTACCGCGAATTCCAGCAGCACGGATTGTCATCAGGAATGTAATCTGAAGGATGGCCACACAGATTTGGCCCACAGCAGGGAGGGGAGAGATGGACGCACTTTGGGTGAGTAACGGCAAAAGTTTCACTGTGAATTTCGACAAGAATTTAATTCCATTTAACTTGGCTTAAACTGAATTACGGTAGAAACATTGTAATAAATTTGTTTAAAAATTTCAACTACTTGTAAATTTGGTGAGAAATAAAAATACCGAATTTAATTTCATCTCTTTTCTTAGCTCGCAGCGGAAAGACTCGTTATGAGGTCACAATTCGTCTGGGTGCCAATCTGACAGCATTCTATCGTGCCACCGACGCGGACCGGCGGCCAGGCGATCATCTGCCCAGTCTGCTGGAGAGACATGTAAGTGGACAAAAGAAAGAAAAACATTTCGCTTTATTCTTTATTATTATTATATTGTATTTCGCCAGAAGATTGTAATTCTTCTTTGTTTTTATTATGAACATTGTATTTACAGCTATTATTACTTTATTATTATATTAAATATTATACAATTCTTAATTAATTTTCTTGGTAAACACTCGTGGAAGTGATAAAAATATTGTGTCCTTCTGGAATTAATTTCCATTATTGATTATGTGAAAAACGTTCATTAAAGTTGATCAACATTTAATAATCTGTGTCGCTTTAATCTTTATTTTCGCTTTATAAACACATTGTCTGCGGTGCTTCTTCTTTGTCTTTCTATTTTTGCTCCATACTTCTTATCTTAATTTTATCTTCATCATCTCCAACTTTTTTCTAATTCTGCTTCTACTTCTTCTCCATTTTCTCCATCCGCCCCCTTCTTTCTATTTTCCTTCTTCTTTCTATTATTATTATTATCCATCCACCTTCATCATCCTGTCCCTCGTTGTATTCATTATCATCACCTTTTTCTTCTTTTTATTCATCATTCTCTTCTCCCTTTTTCTCCATCATTATCAACATCATGTTTTCTATTGCTCAACGTTAATTTGTCTCCTCCTCTTCATCATTATCACCAATTGTGTCACCACCTCCAACACTACCACATCCTACCTTGTCTTCTTCTTGTATCTTTGCTCCTTTCTTGTGTCTATTATCTTATCTCTCATCACCTCATTTATTTTTCTCATTGATTGTGGTATTCTCTTTAATTTTGTATGAATTGCTTTGGTTACAAAAGATAGCCAAGACGCAAACACAAAATTCTTTGCATATTTTTAGGCTGGCGTTAAGCTTCAAATACGTTTGTTCGCAGTCACAATCTTTATTATCGGAGAGGTGAGAGAAATGAATGAGAATTGTTCTAAATTGAATGGCGGTGGTTACGATAAAATGCCTCAGTGTTGGTGTGATCTTTGTTGGTGTTGGTGTTGTTCTTATTGTTATTACTTGAAAGGTTTTCGTAATGAAAGCATTGCCAATAAATTCAAACCTGCTGCCAGAAAGTTCTCGATAGATTACTCAAAGTGTTTATTAAGCAAAGTTAATTAATATTTAATGCTTTTCTTGTGCGAAGGCAAATAAGAAAATGAAGAGCGATGAGAGAGAAAGTAAGAGCGAGAGAGAGACAGAAAGAGAGTGGGAGAGACTTTGAAAAAGACTATTAACGGATGATTAACGATATGATGATTGTAGCAATTAATATAAAAAAATATTTAGCACTTAAAAGATACAAGTTAATTATTTAATTTTTTTCGTCTTAATACAAATAAA
This sequence comes from Myopa testacea, assembly GCA_949629155.1. Lineage (NCBI taxonomy): Eukaryota > Metazoa > Arthropoda > Insecta > Diptera > Conopidae > Myopa > Myopa testacea. Next base: position 6,491,326 of record OX451347.1, read on the forward strand.
GCTATAAAAGTTTCAAGAACGAGAGTTTGAGTTGTTTTCTGTCTTTAATGATGATTTCTTTAATACTAAGAAGATTGTATTTATACGAACATTTTTGTAATCTTTAATCGTTGGTCTGAAAGATAAAGTGTAAGAAATTTTAATTGAAAATACAATTGAATAGAAAGTGAAAAGAAATGAATAATAAGTCGAAGAATCAACTCAATAAAGTCTCTTGAATATACTCAATTTTTAGTGCAAAGCTTAATTTATTAAATTGTATTTGTTTAATTAATTTTATGGTTTTCTTGTTGAAATATTTTTCCGATTTTCCTTTAATTCAATGAATTCTGTGTTAGATTGAGCCTTTCTTCATCGTGGTTGCCAAAGCTTTGGCTCAAGCGTTGCGGCGCATTCGCCATGGATTGCAGCACGTTGCGTGTGCGTTCCAAGGAACCCGTCCACGAAGAGTGACCACCGCGAGAGGAATGACCCATTCTGCCCCCTCCGCCACCGCCACCCGCACCAGTCTCCATAATAGTCGGCATCATTGAGCCACTGTGCTGCGTGTTGCCGCCTCCTTGCTCCAAGTTGAAGCTATCATCGGCCACTCCGCCGCCTGCCACCGCAAAACTGTTTGCCGAACGAGAAGACGGACGCCAGCGATTTAATTTAAACGAACCGCGTGTTGGACTGTCGGCATGTGAGAACGACGGCGGCGGCGGCGGATATGACGTCGGCTGCAGCTGCTGCTGTTGCTGTAATAAACTGTTGACCAACTGATCCAAAGCTTTGAGGTCCACTTGGCTCTTCGAACCTTTCAAGGAGTTCATGCGGCTGCCGGCACGCGAACCACGCGGATGCGTGGACGTTGCGGTGCCGCTTGAATCCTGGTCACTGCTGTTTTTCAAGCCTGCCATTTTAGCCAGACGATGCGTGAGCTGCAGAGTAGATTGAGAAGGAGAAGAAGTAGAATAAATAACTAACTAATAACACTGAACAACCGAGTTGAGCAACTCGTAGATACAATAATTAGTTTCTATTCCCACTTCAGAGATCGCAATACAAAAACAATGACCATAAGTTTTCCATACATAAAGCTATGGGAAGAAGAACATTCATCTTTCCTTACTTCCTTCCTTCTTCTCTTCCTTCCTTCCTTCTTTCTTCTCTTCTTTCTTCCATTACGATGTTTTATTCTAACGTCCACGCTCACCAGTCTTCACTCTCTCACGCTATCACTCTGTTACTCTACCACTCTATCACTCTCTTCAGTCATAACTCTTTACTCATGCCCTTATCTCTTTCCTTTTCCCTTACTCTATATCTGTCTCTCTCTTTTTATGTCTCCCTATCTATGTCTCTCTATCTATGTCTGTCTATCTCTGTCTCTATGTGTGTGTGATTTTAATTGATGTTTCATTTCCGTGGCAAAGTGTTTCCGCATCCTCTGAAAAATGCAAAAAAAAACGAAAAAACCTGGCGGCAGTAAAAAAAATTCCATGAGAATCAATGCGGTTAACGTGAAAAATTTTCTTTTTCGTTTTTTTGCCTTTTTAGAGTCATTTTTTAGTTATTTCAGAGTTTTTCTGAGTTTCAAGGTTTGTTTTTTCAAGTGTTATTTTTGCAACGCTGTTTAATTGAATTCAGTGGCCAACAGAATGAACAAATGAGAGCACAAAAAGGAGAGAGTGAAAGAGAGAGACTGTGAAAAAGAGTGCGATAGAGAAAATTTTAATCGCAGTATTTTAATCGGCTTTTTTTATTCCAGTCGAGTTTTCCGCTTTCAAACATTCGCATTTCAAATCAATCAGTCAATGAAATTTATTTCTGCTCAATCGAGAATCTTTTTCATTTGCCAAAAAAGTTTATGAATAATAAAAATGAATTTAATTAAGATTTAAATTGAAACACTTCAAAAACATTCACATTTTTAGTTGAATTTTGAAGTAAAATTTTAACACTTAAACTCTTTCACTCAATTCGAGTTTAAACTCAATTATATTTGAACTTAAATCAATTCACAACTGATGAGTGTTTATTGATGATTGGAACTTTGATATTAGATTCGTTTTTCTCTCTCTGCTCTTCTGTTTCTTTTTCTACGGCTCGTTTCTCAGAACCGCCCACGATTTTGAATTCAAAGGCAATTACGAGCCATTACATGAGTAATGAGTCGGAGTCCGGCCAGCCGACCTCGACCATTATCCGTGTCATTTCAACGTCTCACTCTTGTCTGACCTCCACACTCACAGACAGAACTCAAGCTCCTTCAGCATCTCCTACGTCCTGTTTTTAGACAGCTCAACGAACAGATCTCGTGGATAAATCAAGTGGAGAAAAAGTTTAAAAAACTTTTACTGAAAGGTCACCAACAGCGTATTGTGTTGAGAGAGAGGTAGAGAGAAAGAGAGAGAAAGAAAGAAACAAAAGAGTTTAAAAAAATCATTCTTCTTCCATCGAAGAAGAGAAAAACTAGAAACAACGATTCGTTGAAGATTTGTTAAAGTAGCAAAGAAGAAAAACGAACGAAGAGAGGATCAAGAAGAGAAAGGAAGAGAATGAAAACAGAAACAAATAGAAAACTGAAGAACCCAACGGAAGTTATTGAGGCTAAAAACCGAAACTTGTCAGGCTCAATGCTCTTTCACCCCGAGAGAAAATATAGAAAATATAGAAAAAAAAATAAAAAGAAGAAAAAGAATAGAAAAGAAAAGCAGAAGAAAACAAGAAAAGAACGGAAATTGGTACCAAAACTAGTGAAGCAGAAATCGAGCGGAAGAGAAAAGTTTTATAGAAAGTATAGCAAAAAAAGGAGAGAGGAAAGCGATTTCGAGAGTTCCATTAAGCGGCCGAAGCGTTTTCCACGTATTTTCTTACTATTTTCTCCTTTCTTAATGGATTCCTTTCTTCGCCTGTTTGTCTATCTGTCTGCTTTCCGGTTTTTAATTGGTTTTTCTCTCTCAATGTTGTGTTAATGTCAATATCAAAGCTTCTCTCGCGGTCTCTAGCATTCATTGCCTCCTATCTTTTCCTGGCCTTCAATCTCTTTAAGCTCTTCCTCCTCTTTCTCTTCCTCTTCGTGCTCCTCCTCCAACTCCTCCTACTCCACCTGCTACTCCTCCACCTACCCTTTAACCATACTCATCCCTATACACTCATTCCTACTCTTCCTCCTCCTCGTACACTTCCTCCACTCATCCTGCCCTCCTCCTCATCCTCATCCTCTTCCTCTTAAGAATTTTCTTCCTTCAAAAGATGCTTTAAGTTCGAGTATCTGTCAGGAGAAATCATGATATAGAAGATGGAAGGATGGGGTATGGGGTATATCTCAATGAGGGCATTCTTTAAGCCAGGTGGCAGAAGTTGCTGGCTTCTCTTTGTACTCTTTGTAAATCCTTTTAAGAGCTGCTACTTGCAGATAACTATACAGGTTGTTCCAGGTATCACGCAACCATGTCCATGTATCAACAACGCCTTCCCAACGCCCTCCCACAAAAAACCATAAGCTGTCACGCCTACATTCATAAATTTTCATTTAAAGTTCTTCTCTTAAAGTGTTGACGTGCTCTCGAATACAAAACTTATGAAGGAGAGAAATTTTTCACTTAAAATTACGCTAGCTCATGAAATAAAATACAATACTTTATCCCTGTCAAACAATGCTTAACTTATCTCGCTCACTTGTCACACCATCTCCAGCGTTTTATCCACTATCTCCCCCTCCCGTCTCTCTCTCTCTCGCACTCTCTCCCTCCCTGTCTTTCGTTAAAAAACTTACTTCACCCACGGCGTTGCTCGAGTAACTCATCCGTTTAACCTTTTTGAAGGTGACGTCATCCTCGGCTTCTTTGATTGCCTGCTCCAGAACCATGTCCATCTCACGATTACGCGGCTCTTCCAATCCTTGATAGCTTCTGCTGTTGTTGTTTATTATATGCAAATCGCAAACAAAGAATAAGGAAGGAAAACAAAACCCGGAAAATAAAATACATAAATTGTTTATTATAAAAACTCTTTAAACTAAGTAAAGAAAAGAATGCAAATCACTTAAACTGAAGGAGATGAAGAAAAATAACAATAACATTGAAAGAAAATGATGAAGAAAATTAAGAAAAAACAGAAGCCGATGATGATGATGTAGATTATGAATAAAAAGTTGAAAAATGTAGAAGAATTACTTTAACAATTCTGCAAGAAACTCGAAAGCTCGTCAATTTAAATAACTTTGAAATGAGTTGAAAGTTTTCTACAGCGTAAAAAATCCATGAAAATATTTGCGAAAGAAATCGAATCTTTCTGTACGGAATGTAAAAATAATAAAAAAGAGCTGTTATTTTATAAGAAAACCTCGCAGAATATTGAAGGTCGAAAGATTCTTGGAACATCGTCCAAGTAAAATTTGTTTTCAAGTATTTATTTAGTATGGAAAACTTCTGAAAATATTTAATAATATGAAAACTTTTTCATTAAATTCTTAATATTTTAATAATGAAAAGTATTTTAAATAAAAATAATCGAATATAATTGAAAGAATATTTTTTTTTAAGTCATTGAATAATTAATTTTGTGAAGGAGTTTGGAAAACCTCGTTTAATAGTTTAAAAAAATGTCTCCGATAAAATTACAAGGAAATTGAAAACCAAGACAACAATCATGACAATAACAATAACAACAACAACACTTACGGTATTTGTTTGTCTCTTACGGTAGCCTTTCGATGCTGCATCGTTGAACGATTCGTTTTACGCGCGGTGCGTAGATCGGTTTCCCAGAAACTGAAACGAAATAAAATAAAAATACGAATAAGTAAAAAGAGGCAAAAAAACAGACAAAAAAAATTTTGCAATAGACTCAAACTGATCAAGAAAACTGATCAAGAAAATAAGAAAAACTGTTACAAGAAAACTAAACTAAATAACAACCCGGAAAGAGTGGACTGATTTCGGCCTATCCGAAGCTTAAATACACCCTACAATCTCTCAACCCCTGATGAAAGAACCTTAAACTGAGGGCCTTTGGATGGAAATGCCCCTGGGGTCATCTAAAGGGGTCCCTGGGGGCTTTAAATTATGAATTTATGGGAAGTTATGTTGAAGTGGACGATCAAAGAGGGAAACAGGCTGAAGGACCGGGCTAAATCAACGCAGGAAGTGACGAGTTAAAAGATACTGTATATGATCTACTGTTCTACACCTACTACACCTCCTTCTGTGAATTACAAACGGAAGGACAAACTTAATATACCGTTTCACATTTTTGTGTAGGATATGGAATAAGGAAGAAGAAAATAGAAGCTCATATTTCAATAAAGAGAGCGTAGTTTAAATTCTTAAAAAAAAGAGTTACAAAAAAATAGCGAATACATTTCTTTCTATTTTCTGTTTTAAGCGATGTGAACGACAAAAAATTGTGAAAGCATTGAAGTGTTTTTCTTTGAACTTTCCTGGAGAAAGGAAAACACTTTGTTTCGTTCCGATGATGACAACGAAAGGGCGAAACGAAGACGAAGAAAGGAGGAGGAAGAGGCAGGCGACGAGAACTTCGGATCTATTTGGCTATTGAAGTGAAGATACAAAGAGCTCGATCGATTACGGGAGGAAAATGTTTATCGTCTGTGACGATAGTAGAAGCAAATAAAGGAAAAAAGAAAAGAAAAAAGAAAAGAAAAGAAAAAGTGAAAACAAAGACGACATGACAAACAAAAAGAATTCAGAAGATTTCCAACACTAAAGACAACAAATTTAATTAAATATTTAAAGCACCAAAACGAACATTAAAAACTATACAATTACAATAAAAAAGCTTTTAAAATATAAGATCTACTGATGAATTGTAAATTATAAAATCACGATAATTTAAAGTAGAGCCAACAACTTCATTTAGTTATTCTATTTTGATATATCACCCGGAATAAGAACATCGAACTATAATAGCTGATGACGAGAAACGAATGCTTCCTTCAATTTAGTTCAGTTACGTACCATACCCTCCTTTTGGGCAGTCTTAACAATCAGTTAGTTGCGACGTAACGGTCACTCTTTTATGATATCTTACAAAAGTTTTTCTCTCTCTCTCTCAGTTTAACTTGCTCGATTTTTCAGATCAACTTGAAAGTTCTTTAATAAAACCTTGAACTTGATTTATCTCTTTTTCTGTGTCTGCTGTTTTTTTGGAACTTTCCTTGTCTATTTTTTCTGAGTATTTCTCCTAAGTGCCGGGTTCGATTTGCCCAACCCGTGGGGAAGTTTTCGGGGCTGGAAACACTTTAAAGCATATAAGATTATAATCTAAGAATCTATTATTTAACTCTAAATTATTATTGATTTCATTTCAGCGATAGTTTTCCGTTTTTTATCACGACTTAAGGCGTGAGATTTTAGAGATTTTAGTTTCAACACCTCAGAGACTCAGTTTAGAGGGATACGGGGTGGCACTAAGGGGTTAAGTCGCCGTTGTAGGAGAAGTTCTTGGATGATTTTTTTACCATTTTTAGTGATAGCTTTGTAACGAGTTTTTTTTTTTCCAGCCTGGATGAAGCTCAGTCTGTCCAGGGTTCGCTCGAAGGAGTCTCGTAACCCTCCAAGTTATTCAACCGCCACACGAATTTCGAACGACTGTTCTCACAGTCTAGCACTGACTCTTTGCAGAGTTCAGCTCGGTGGATTGGCTGTATTGGTTTATCCTTATATCTACTTAACAATTTTTATAACTTATTATACGTACAATTCAGTTGGTTTTTGCCTACACGAATCTAAGGGCAGAGTGCCACGCAGCAGACGGCTGTACAGTTTACCTACGTAAATCACTTAAGCAGGAGTTTCTTAACCAGCGTGTTTATCTACGGAAGGTCTACGGTAAGGGCTTGAAAGCGAAAGTGCTTCTCGGCGGAAGGCCTAAAGTAAGGGCTTGGAAGCTCAAGTGCTTCCCGGCGGAAGGCCTAAGGTAAGGGCTTGGAAGCTCAAGTGCTTCCCGGCGGAAGGCCTAAAGTAAGCTCAAGTGCTTCCCGGCGGAAGGCCTAAAATAAGGGCTTGGAAGTTCAAGTGCTTCCCGGCGGAAGGCCTTAATTTATCGAATCAAAAATGCTGGTTGGTTAATCTCTGTTTAAGGGATTTTCCTACCGGTGGCGTGCAAATATAGTTGCACGCCGATGGCCAAAGCCGATTAGTAAATGATAGGGCATTTACCGATGACCGAAGTCGATTAGTAATATATAAAGATATTACCGATGGCCGAAGCCGATTAGTAAATGATAGGGCATTTACCGATGACCGAAGTCGATTAGTAATATATAAAGATATTACCGATGGCCGAAGCCGATTAGTAAATGATAGGGCATTTACCGATGACCGAAGTCGATTAGTAATATATAAAGATATTACCGATGGCTGAAGCCGATTAGTAAATGATAGGGCATTTACCGATGACCGAAGTCGATTAGTAATATATAAAGATATTACCGATGGCCGAAGCCGATTAGTAAATGATAGTGCATTTACCGATGACCGAAGTCGATTAGAATGTATGAATGTTACCGACAACGAATGTTATCGGTAGCAAAACTGGTAGAGAAGTTGCAAGATTGTTTTAAAATCTCAAGTACAAGGCTTACCTTTTACTCAGCGCAACTCGAATTCGAATATTTTTGCCGCAGCCTTTTATGAGCTGGCTGCCGTAAACGGCACGCGAATTATATGCACGTCGCGAGTGCAAACGGCTAGTGTCGATCATCACATTGTACATTGTGTGTTTGTATGTATGATGACGAAACCGGTTTTTGCGTTTGTTTCTTCTGTTTTCTGTTGATTCGTGTATACAAGAGTACAGACAAACCAACTAAAAGAATTGATGCGAAGAAAAAAAAATGTTTTGATCGCTGGTAGGATTTGAACCTGCGATCATTTAACCTATTCTGTTGATTAATGCCGCGACTGCGCTGCGACTGCGTTTATGCTGTTCTTCGTTTTATCTTACTTATTTCTATATTCTGATATTTCAGTTTTCTTATATTTCTAGTATATTTAATCTTATTTGTAATAATCTTATATTTAGTTTATTTGTAACGTTGTGCACGTTACAGCTTTTAGAATTGTTTGGGAAAGACTTCAGTTCGAACTCATTTTTATTTATTGCAACTTGAAATATCTGCATGAAAGTTTTGAGTAATCCTTGTAGTACAGAAATCCCTCGAATAACACGGTTAATTGGTTACCGTGTAAAGTAATATTTGAGGGATGTAGTTTCTCGTAGTTTCTAACACGCTTTTTCTTTTCTTACTTTATAATTCATAATAAAGATTTGTCATTTTTTTGGGATTTAATTTCAAGACGATGATTCTTCTTTGTTTTTATATCGTATATTTTAAATTTATTTGTTGTATTGCGACGATTCTAATATTTTTATTCCAGATTTGATCTGAACCGTAGCCTTGAAATCAGTGAACAGAGTCGCTACTTCGTTCTCTCTCTCCAGGGAGATACTAAGAGATGTTTTCCCTAAAATTGAATAAAGTTTATTGCCATCCCCCTCCCCCCCGTTTAAAGTTATGCGCAACGCATGCTAAATAAGCAACAAAGACGCTTGTAACATTTCGAGAGCAGAGTCGTCACATCCCGATGGGTTTGGGGCGAACTGGGTTGGTGCGGGTCGTTCGCATTGCATTCATATTTTATTAGCATGCTTTTAGTTAAAAGTTGAGAGTATTCCGAGCACTCAACAATAACCGAGAGAAATGGAAACCAAATGAGGAATATGAAAAAATAAAATTTTGCACAAAAAAAAAAAAAATATGCTAATCAGAAGTTTTCGAATGTAAAGCGTTGAATTTGTGCTAAATTTATGCTAAATGAATTTCATAGATACGGATAAAATGTGTCACTCTGTCTTGATGAGGATGGTGTCGCTTGCTGTAGCCTGGGGATCATTTCAGAAAGCATCAAATTAAATTTACTCATCCCAAATCAAAATAAAATGATCAAATTTAGCATAAGATCTAAATTGTAATTTTATTTTAGTTTCAGTTAAGCAAAAAAAGAAGAAAAGCAAAGTGAAGTAAAAGAAAAGTTATTTTAAATGTATAAAAATCATTGGAGGAACGTCGGTTAAAAGTCAGTCCTTCGAAACTTTTCGAGAGGATTCACAAGTGAACATGGAAAATTAAAACAACTGTATACTGTCTATAGTCGTATATTATATGGGAATAGATTCGCTGAAAAGTAAAGCATTCGAAAAATTCACATGAAATTTAACCATATAATGTATAATAACTTTTTTATTCTAAGTGCAGTAAAAATCAGTTGATTGCAATATTCAAAGATTGCAGTATTTAAAGACATGATAATCTCTAAGAACTTAATTAATAAGCAAAAGACACTCTTTAAAAAGATGTGATTAAATAAAATGTGATTAGAGACAATCAAGTCAATCAACCATGATAATCTTCTCCTTATCTTCTTCTTCTTCCGGTTTATATGCTAAGATATACCAGAAGAATATATAAATGATTGTATGTCTGGAAAATTAATTTCAATGAATAGCTAACGATGTGGATATTTTAAGTCAAACTTTCTGTAGATACGAATAGGAAAGCTTTTGGGCTTTAAATACAAGGTTACAGAAAGATTAAAGGTTTTATAGTTCAGTAAACAAGATTTTAGAGAGTTGGTGTTAATTTAATCAAACGACTCTATTAAAATTAATGAAATTATTAAGAAAATGCATAAATAGAAAAAGAAAAAAATCCTGAAAGAAATACTACACTTAAAGTTGACAACATTTTGGTTTTTTATGAACTGTAAATAGTGCCGTAAATTAATATAAATATCATAAACGAATCTTTTTTCTTTCCTTTATATTATTTTGCTCTTCATGCACAACTTTTAATAATTTCTCACATGTTATGCACAGAAAAAGATATTAATTTTTGACACTTTATGACATTCTCTGGAGGCTGAAATTCGTGCCTAAAATTCGCAAATTCTGACACTAATAACTCTAGAAAACAAAAACAATCTGTCTTCATTAGAAAAACCACGAGATAGAGAGGCAGACAAGCAGGCAGACAGGCGAGAAGGCAGACAGACAGATAAGCAAACAGACCCAAAAACAATACCTTTCAACATATTAGATTGAGATAAATATTTATGGGAATGCTTTTGGACCCGAGAGAGAACTCTGAAGAATGTCCTTGACTTTCACTGTCATTCGTTATTTGACAACTGCTTTAATTAGAACCACAAAAGAAATATCCAGAAATATGTCTGCATATTTTTTTATAATATTTGTAACTTTAATCATATAAAATATGATCACTGGGATCTGCTATCCCACTCCTTCCTTCTACTCACCGCTTCAGATCCGGACTGGCCGTGTAGGGTGCCGAAACCTCTTTAATTTTCAACACTATGATCGCTGTTATAAAGATACAAATCACATTCACCACTGTCAGCAATGCGGAAACGATGCCATTGATAAAGAACTCCGTCGGCAGATAGTCCGTGTATATGAAAGGATACGAGGAGTTGCTGCCCGGCTGCTCATCCTTCAGATGCGGAATCCGTATGCCGGGATAGATGAGCCAAATGCAGGCTAGAGCCCAAAAGAGACCCTGCAAAAAACAAAAAAGAGCTAAACAAAGTAGAAGTAGTAGAAGAAAGCAGAAGTAGAAGAGCAGGATGAACAAAATATTCGTTCATCGAGTGCACTAATAATTCTCTCTGGCGACAGAGTGATTTTTATTTTCTATGCTGGGTGCCATGCGTTCAAGTCTTAGTTTATGGCTCTCATGCCGACTCATGCGCCTTATTTTTTATGTCTATGAAGCGCGGCATGAGTTCTCTCCATACCTCGAAGTTAAATCATTTTTATTTTACTGTGTAAATAACTGCCAACGCAAGACAAAGCAAGCTGATTGTCTTCGCTGGCGATAAATCGTAACCATTGAAGCCACTAAATGAAACAATGGGAGAAATCGTATGTTTTGGCAACAATGGGAATTAAGCTTTCGCCTTTTCAAAATACTATCGATATCTCTCAGACGAAAATACTAGAAAACATTTCTATTTCGGGGGTTAAAACACTAGATGTATATAACAAGTTTCTGAGTATGAGTGAAGATCCCATCAAACACAAGGAATAAAAGATTAATAAAGACACTATAATAATTATTTCGAATTTCTTTTAAAAAATGTAGTTTATCTTTATTTCATATACGAAATTTTAATTATTTTCTACTCGAACCATTTCCCCAATAAATTCATTAAGCGGTGACACAAACCTTGCCACACATAAATCTGTCAAACTTCCGGAAACTTTTACTTTTCACCAATTCACCCTCAACATACTCATTTCTTTTTTCATCTCTCTTTCTCTCTTCATTATTCTTTCCCTCTCTTTACTCTACTTTGTATTACACTCTACCCTCCGCCTTTATCAGCATTTAAATAGTCCGAACCTCTGTCTAATCTTAATTTGAAAATGAAAAAGCGTGCTTCAACCGATGTTTAAACATTTTACTAAGTTGAATGCTAAAATTATCTACTGTCGAGGCGCATTTATCATGTGACTAAAGTGAGGTGTGTGTGGCGCAGTGAAGAGGAAAGCCAAAAGGAAGGAAGGAAGGAAGAAAGAAAGGAAGGAAGAAGCAAGAACACAAACTCAAAAATATCTATGATGCAAACAAGACCGCATCAGTGACAAAATGACCCACAAACAAATGCACAATTGCGAGTTACACACACATAAGTACACAAAGAAACTCTCCAGAAACATACAAACAAAGACCCATTAAGGATTCTGTAGAAGCGAGCCACCGAAGGACGAAAGGAGCGAGCGTTACTTCCGTGCCCGTCGTTTACCATGGAGAACGAGCTCACAGCGAATGAGTGAAATGAAACAAAGGCGCAAAAATTACTTAATCATGGTCACGTCAGCTGTTCGGTTGGCCAAACGGTCGGTGAGTCAAGTTGGTCTGTTGCCCTGGTTGGTTGTCTGACTTCCTGACATCTATTTGGTCTACTTTTACTGTTGGATTCATCTCTCTTCTGGGTCGCTTCTCAGATGGTTCGTTTCTCTGATGGTTCGTTTCTCCGATAGTTCGTTTCTATGTCGGTCCGTTTGTTCTCCTTTTTGGTCGGCTCTTTTGCAAGTCGTCGTTCCGTCCATCTGTCGTTCAGCTCCCGTTAATTCGTGCCAGGAAGTTAGGATGTAAGCACAATAAATCCTTACACATTTACATTTGCACTTACATTCACACACTTACTCACTCACACACTTACTCTCACACACACTTACTCTCACTCACTTACTCACTGACGCCAAGACAATTAATCGCTTTGGTCTGTACGTCCTGTTTTTCGTCCTTTCGTTCACTTTGCATGCCACACAATAAATCGCTAAATTATTATTATTTCTTTTTCTAAAAAGTGGGTTGCGGAGAGGGATATCTTTCCGACTTTATGGTGTGAAGTGGTTCACCCTAACTGCAAAAAAACGGACAACGAAAGCAGGATGAAGCCTTTCCGTAGCTCGTTCTGCTCCGCAAAACATTAACGTCATTTCCGCTTTTCGCTTGGCCATGAGCTGTTGTTAGCATGTGGAGAGAATCCTATAAAGAATACTTCAGATAAATTTCTGTCATGTAACATCGTTCGTTACTCATGAATATGAAATATTTCAGTCCTTTTTCAGACATAATTAAGTTAGAGGAAAAAATGTGTTAAATAATGTTAGGCGTCGTTAAAATAATAATATTTATCATAGTACTAGTGATCATCATTATTATAATGACATTTATAAAAGGCGTTTATAATCTGTGAATAAACTTGAGATTATCTTCTCTAAAGAATATTCAGGATTACTGCTATAAGTTAATTTAAACCTAAAAGTAAATCATGATGCCATTTACGCAGGAGGTAATGGGTTAAGAACTCACACAATTGACCACCGGTGGGAGCAAAGAGGCCGAAATCGCTACACCAATCAATGGACCAGCTGAACCCTGCAATAGAGCCACAGCCACGCCTGTACCAGATGTTAGTGCCCATAATACGCCCATCCAAAGGGAGCGAGCATTGCCCCTGAAAATAGGAAAAACAAAGCATTAAAATTATTAAATAGTTACATAAAAAAGGAGAAAAGGAGAGAAAGAGAGAGAGAGAGAGAGAGAGAGGGAGAGAAATACAAAGACAAAAAGATATATATGGTAGGTATATATGCTAGATATAAACTTCATATAAAAACCTGCATTAAAAGCGTGTTAATTAAATGCAATCCTGATTCCTTCCTCCGGAAAATAAACCGGAAAACTCAAATCAGGGATATCAAATAAGAATACCTTCATTACGTTTTCCCCTTTTTTACTCTTTTTTCCTCATTGATTACTGGGTATATAGTTCATGTTACAGGATATGATATGATACCATACTTGTATATGATAATGCCATGAGCTATGAAAGGAATAATTAATTAATTGTGTTGAATGACTCAATTAAATCACAGACACAAATAATATGATTACAGTAAAGCTTCAGATTTAAGTTGCTTTTGATTACTATTCATAATTTGACAGTTGATTTGAATACTCGTGTTTTGTTATAATATTCAATGGATAGAGTTTTTTAGTTAATAATATACATTTACATTTTTTGTACCTATTATTTGTAAATATCCTTAAAATATTTTCAAACTTTTTCCCCAAATTAATCTGACATCAAGCAATTTTTCAATTAAGTGTTCGCTGATTTTTGACAGCTTTGCCATTTCATATTTAGTGTTAAACATTAACACGCCAAATACCGAAGCTGTGTTTCATAATTCTGACATTTTATTAGCTGCCAGACTTTGGCACTTAATATTGTTTGGTCTTTATTGTTTGCGGTTAACCACAAAACCGCAAAAGTACTCATTTTAGCACATCATCACATGAATGACCGCAACGGAGGCAACGCAGCACGTTCGAGTCATAAATATTTTCTACACTGAAAAAATGGTGGAACCCAAGAACACTTGTTTTTAATTTAACGATAAAGTTAAGGAATTCGACTTTCCACCTTGAAATATACTTATTATATCCAATAAAATATTTTTATTATACTTTATATACAGTTTTTTTTATGGATCAAAGAAACCGGAAACAATTTCTCGACATTAGAATTATAGAAATGGGCTGGAGTTACCCCGAAAAAATATGACTTTTTCTTCATCCGGCGTTTCTCTCTTCCAGAATCAAGAAAACAAGAAAACTGATTAAAATTTTAATATCTATTTAAATCACTTTCTTACTTTTACAGATTTCATGTTCACCACTTTGATTATTTCTTGGGTCTTGGGTGGAATATCCTAAAAATACATTTTATAATAACGTCGTCCTTCCACGGTTGACTTAAAAATTAGCAACCATTATTTTTACTGTCAACAGACAGCTCAGAAGTACAAAATGGAAGAAGCTATAAAAATGGGAAGCTTAACTCCGTAACGGTAAAAAAAAGGAAAAAAGCTTTAGCAGCCCGCAAAAGTAAAGCAACTGTTTTTGTCGGCGTGATGATTTTAAAAACAAAGCAAGAAAATCGTATGGAAGACAAACTTTTGGCTACAGATGCGAGGGGGACTGTGATGCAGTGGCGGTAATAAAGAGATGAAGAAGAACAAAAATCACTCTTTGCGTTTGAAGTTAAAACCACAATCATTTGTTTAAATGTAACTCAGTTTTAAATGTTGCCTTGGGAACAATTCTAGATGATGATTTTAGATGTTATGTTGATAATGAGGAGGAGGATGGAAATGATAATTATGGTGATAGAATAAGCATGAAGATGATGATAGGATGGTGATTATAGGACGACGGCTATGATGATTGTATAATTATTTCGTTAAGGATGTTCAAGATGTTCAGGATGTAGACGATGTTGAGTACTCTTAGGATAAATAAATTGACGGTGATGAGAATGTTGAAAATTAGATAGATTGTTATGATAATTATGGAGGTAGTGATGATGAGGATTATTATGGTTACAATGAAGGTGATGAAGAAGAAGAGGATAAGGTGAGAAAAATATGGTGCTAATGATGAGGTTGAGGTTGAGACTGAGGATGAAGACTAAAATTAGGATTATAAGAAGGGATGATGACGAAGGTGACGATGACAATGACGTGGATTATGACACTGACAGTGATGAGGACGATAATGACTCTGATAATGACAATGACGATGACCTTGATGATCAGAATGACTGTGATAATGACGTTGACAATGACAAAGATGATGATGACGATGATGACGATGATAACGATAACCGTGACGTTGACGACAATGACGTTGATAATAACGGTGATAATGACAGTGATGGTGACAATTACAGTGAATTTGACAGCCGTGGTGGCAATGACAATTATGATGACAGTGATGATAACAGTGATGGTTACAGTAGTAGTGACGTTGACAGTGGCGTCTATGACGACAGTGACATTAACATATATATTATGTTATGATGATTTCAAGGATGAACACATCAACGACAACTGCAAAGAAATTTTTCACTAACAATAACGAAACCAATGACAATTTAGAGCTGACAGTGACAAGATTGAGATTAGGAATTGTGACGATTATGGTGAACAAAGTGCTGACACATTGTTTTGTTGTTGTTGTTGTTATTCCTATTGTTGTCCTTATTACTCCTTCCATTTCTACTGTTCCACTTCAACGCCTCCTTCAGGAACGAACAGATTCGGAGCCGACAGTCAAAAGAATTGTTGTCGATGCTGTTGTTGTTTAAATATGTTTAAACTAGTTCTTGCTGATGTTGTTGTTGTTATTTGTATTTTTGTTTTTACCGTTATAATATTGACGTACTATCCGTCCCACACAAGTCTAAAATATTAGCATATAAATTATGTTAATTTGACATGAGGCTAAAAAAGTGTGAGTGAAAAGAAGTGATTTGTTTTAAAAGGTTTTTCTTATTTTATTTTTTTTTCCTATTTTATCTCTTAACATGGATGTGGTCATTTCTTATGCCGGGGATTTAAAATCTCACCGAAAGTTTTCATCGAAAGAATAACATTTTCAATTCTTATTGATGCTGATTGAGACAGATAAATGGTGGGGATTCCTCATAAGCTCTGTCGTGATCTTTAAGACGTGGTCAATATTTGGGATAAATTTTTAATCACTGCTAAGCGTTGAAGAAAAAAGGTTTTATAATTGAAGCTTGGAAACTCTTGAGACCCCAACACAACCGTCGAAAGAGAATCGATGGAAAGTTTGTTTGGGAATCGCGGGAATAAGTGATTCGTTGACATTCGTTAACATTGAGAAATTGATGACTTGGTAATCTAATGGAAATATATTCATATTAGATCCATTATCAGTGCGAGGAGGGGGGAGGTGTTTGGAGAACTTCGTTACAATCTATAATATTATATTGATATATTCACTGAATATTTAGACAGAATTCCATTTGTGTTTATTTCTAAAATAACATATCAATCCATTTGTGTGTGTTTGTTTCAGTTTTTGATTCTATTCGGTTGAAATAAATTTCTTTTTTGTAAATTCATTTAATTTTTTACGAAATAAATCAAATATCAAAATTCGCTAAACTATAAATCATTTATCAGTCGCCGCATATTTGGCACCGCGTTTAGGTTTATACATTTACACACCATTTGAGGGCATTTTAAGGTCAACTTTTATTACGCCAATCGAAATGGAACGAACATTCAATAAATTTTCCTAAAAATACTCCTACATGATTGTAAAAGTGTCAAATGACAAGAGTACAAAACAAAAACCACACAAATACTAGGGGGCAACTTAGAGGCTTAGCAAGTGTAAAGGGGGAAATACAACCACTACAGCAACAACAGTTAGAATAACAACAATAAAAACAACAACAATATCATTGGCATTAACAACTGTAACAGGGATAAAAGCACGAGTACAATTTAATTAAAGCATTTCACTGAAATGAACGCGTGCTTGACAACCAACGCACCCAAATAAGCACGGTTCAGCTGTAACCGAAAAAGACATCTCATCTACAAGCCGCGTTGTCCTCTCTCCATCTCTCTCTCTCTCGCACACACTGCCCCCTGTTCCTCACCCGCCTTTTGGACGCTCGCATTGAAATTAACAAAATAATCAACCAACGAAGTTGCGAACAAAATCTCTACATGGATTACATGCTCGGTTGGACTCTCGCTCGCTCGCGTTCGAATCGAAAATATTCGTGACATAACAGGACAGCCGGCGGAGGGACGCAGGAGCGGATGGTGTAAACTTGGCTAAGTGCAACCCTCTTGACCACAGATTTGATTTTAAATTAAGCTTGGAAAAGATTTGCGTATTGTTGGGAATGCATGCAAGTTTATAGGGAGGAAGAGGAAGAGAGAGAGAGACAGAGAGCGAAAGAGAGAAAAAGAAAGAAAAAGAGAGGAAAAGAGAAAGAATAGATAGGGAAAAGACAGGGAAATAGAGAGATAAAATAACATATGCTGCATTTTCATGAGGGGCGAAATGAACTGATGCCAGATCAACATAATTTTTATACCCTACACAAGAAGGATGGGAATGTTAAGTTTGTCCTCGTATATACTTATATTCTTGATCATTTCCAACCTCCTGAGTAGATTTAGCTCGGGTTGTCCTCTGAATTAAGGCTCTGAATTAAAGGATCTTTTATCAGAGGCAACGTAGGGTATTTCAGCTTCGACCATGCCGAAGATAGCCGACTCTTTCTGGGGTTTGCTTTAGATTTGGAATTCGTAATGACAGCAACTCAATTAAAATGTTTTATATGTCTCGGTGTGTGTTTTACTTCTCCATATTTTAATTCCCTCTCGTTTTAAGCCACGTGAATGCACTCACCTGCCACGCATTTCCTCAGTTGGCCAGTCACCGCTGCCCCACGGCATCTCGGTGGTGCCCAGAATTAATCCGAATATAAAACCGAACAAGCATGAAATAAACATGCCCAATCCGAGCGAAATGAAACCAACTCGCTGTAAGGAAATAAACAAAAAAAAAATGAGAAAGAATGAAAATGTATGAGAAAGGAAAAGAGAAACAGAAAAAGCACAAAAGGTAGAAACAGAAAAAGAAAAGAGAACGAGGCGAAAATAAATAAAAACAATATAAAAAGTAAGAGATGGGAAACCCACAAAAATTAAGGAGAAAATGTTATTGAAAATATGGAAATTATTCATTCACAAAATTTTGAAAACTTAACGAAATTTTTAAATTTAACCAATTGACGAAATTGAAGATTTCTTATTTAAAAGATTTTTAGAATATTTATTTTAAATTTTAAAAATACGGTTTTTCATAGAGATATAGGGAAAAGATAAGATAAGAGATAAGATAAGATAGATATAAGATACAAAGAGTGGGTGGAGAGATACGGAGAGACAGGGGAAGGGAGAGAAGAGTAGATTGAAGACAGTGTTACTCTTTCCATAATACGTCAAAGCAAAAGGATTTCCTTCTGTTGTTTGTGTTCTTATATTCGTTAAAAAAATTAAGTTTTCTTGTAAAGTAAATCAAAAATTTAATTACTAAATTAACAAAAAACCTCACACATTTCATATATGTATACACAGAATTGTTCTCTGTTGCTTTAGCAATCCTTTAAAAGTGCTGTTTTCTTCCTTTTTTTA
This sequence comes from Myopa testacea, assembly GCA_949629155.1. Taxonomy (NCBI): domain Eukaryota; kingdom Metazoa; phylum Arthropoda; class Insecta; order Diptera; family Conopidae; genus Myopa; species Myopa testacea. The sequence continues at coordinate 6,509,959 of OX451347.1, forward strand.
GAACCCAAGAATTCCTACAGACACGCATTCATAAAGAGTAAACCACACACAGAGGGACGCACATAAACAGCTGTTGCACTCTCTTCTTCCTCTTCTTCTTCTCCTCCTCTTCTTCTCCTCCTCTTCTTCTCCTCCTCTTCTTCTCCATCCTTCTTCTAGTATGCAAAAGTTTCTATTATTATATGCATAAAGTTTCAAAATAGTGACAACGCGAAATGTTTCAGAATGAAATTTCTTCATCTAACAAAGAAAATGATGATGATGAAGAAAAAGAAAAGAAAACGGAAAGAGGAAGAAGAAGAAGAGGCAGCAGCATTATGAAAATGTTGAAAACTGCAGAAAAGAAAAACTTAAAAAAAATATTAAATAAAAGTCGCTGAAAGTGCAAGTGTCAGAATGTGTCAGAGAAAAGATAGTGTCAAAGGGTTTGTGTATGTGTGTGTGTGGTGTGTGTATGTGTGTGTGTGTGGTGTGTTTCTGTGTGTGTGTGTCTGTCTGTATTTGTGTCTGTCTGTGTTTCCATTGTCTACTTTAGAGAGCGAGAAAATTCTCATGACATGCTAACCCAGATCTCAAAACATCCTGTACACAGTGCGTTGTCTCTAATGTCAGTTGCATGACTTTTTGACATTTCATTCATAGATGAGTTGAAGATGGGAGGGGTGAGTGGTAGTGTTGCCGAGCTAACGGTTAGATGGGTGGCTGCTGCTTTTCATTCAGCTTTTCATTGAGATCTCTATAAAACACTCGTCTTTGCAGAACCACTCTCACCGAGACGATTGTACGTTATAAAAACTTGACTTCACGGCATCAGTTACCATAAGCGAAGAAAAACCTTTTAATTAAAAGTAATTTGCGACTAAGAAAGGGACTAAAAGAGAAGAAAAGCGCGAGACAGAGGTAAAGAGAAAGAGAAAAATAAATAGAATAGACCAGAGAAACAAGAGAGCCTCTTGTGTCTGTAGTTAGTCACAATATTAAAAAAAGGATGACTCTAAACGCATTACATACACTTTAAAGTAATCGCTTTTATCTTTGTTTCGGAAAACTTTATAAAAGAGTTCATAAAAAAATGTCTTCATTGAGAAATATATACGCAGTCTCTTAACCTCTTTTATAAGTCATTAAAATGAAGTAAAAAACGCCATTAAATACAATGCTGGGGCACGCAATGGTTAATAATTCATTGAAGAAATATAATTTCATTCATAAAGTTAACATGGACTTAATTCCACAATAACTTTCTTTTAATTGTGTTAAAAACCATTTTTCTATAATATTCGTTATATCGCAAGTTTCCCCTTGGCTCCCCTCCCTTTTGTGCTTTATACACCCCTTTTTTGTAACTTCAAGGAAACAATTTTTACCACCTCGTAATACATCGCATAATTAATCACTTTCGAAAGCGTTACAATTGGCAACTGAAAGAGATATTTTGTTACCCGCATTAATAACACACACACAGGCACACACACACACACACACATACATACACATACACACACACACAAACACATACATACAAATGCAACCACTTAATTAACGTTAATGGAAGCAAACTGCATCAAGTTCTTTAAGCTACTTGTTCTGTGTTATTTTACACTTGACGAAACCCCTGCGGATTACACACACCTGTGTATGTACTCACACCACAAGAGCTTGTGAGGGGTGGGGGACGTCTGTGAGTGTGTGTGTTTGTGTATGTTTGGCATACAGCACTCGCTTAATTAATACAAGCAAATCCTTCGTTGGTGCTCACATTTTACTTCAAATACGAATGGAAATTCATTAGATGAGTAGCTGCTGATTAAGATTTGAAAGAGAAAAGAAAAACGTAGAGAACGTGTTGCGGTTATCGTGTTCATCTCTCGCTCTGAACTGATTGACTCTCAGTGCTCTCTAAGTGAAAACTGACGATCTTCACGGATGAATGGTTCATTGACAGTCTTACGAAGTGACTCACTGGCCAGGTGACTCCCTGATACATTGACTCACTGATTCATTGAATCACTGACTCATTGATTCACTCCCTCCGTATTACTGTCAATGATGCAGACAACATTTTTAACTCACGTACTGTCAGCTTTTATGATGGTTCTGTTCATCATCCTAGTTTCTCTCTCTCACTCTTTCATTTCTATCTCTCTTTAGTATCTCTGGCTTTTTCTCTTCTTCTCCATGAGAGTCTCATTCAACGTTTTTACTTCAGTTAGAAAGGTTTTTAATTAGATTTTAATTTTAACATAGAAAGTGAATAGTTTGAATTTCTTTAAATTACCGAAAATGTTCATAAACCAGAAAGGCTTCAAAATAAACTCCAACATTAAAAACATACCACAACAAATTTTGGCTTTTCTAAAGTTTTTGGTGAGGGGCAACCACATAAAAAAAAATAGAAACAGCAACAACAATGATGAACCACAACCAAAATTGCTACTCACGATTAGTTCTCTGTCGGAAATAATTGTGCCGAATGTAATCGACATAACGGGACCCATCAGGGGCGAGACCAACATGGCGGCAACAATATTCGAGGCGTTGTTCTCAATTAACCCCAAAGCAGCTAAAGAGCTATAAAAGAAAAGAGGTCAAAATACAAGTAGAAACAGACAATAAAATAGAAGAATAAAAAACGACAAGAATAAAACAAGAGAAGAAAAAAAAACAACGAACACAATACGGTAAAATAATCACGAGTAATGAAAGAGAAGAAGTCAACGGTTCGTAAGCCAGCAACAAAATGCAACAACAATTAAAAGCAATTAAAAATTAAAACATAAAACAATTGAAACAGAAAACTAAAACCACTAAATGTATGTTTGCAAGTGACACAAAGGATGTTGCTTATAGTCTTCTTGTTGCTGGCTACGAAACATGAAAATAATAGAAGCAGCCTAGAATAGTAGCATATAAAAGAACCAAAATAACAACAACCAAGCACCTAAAACACAGAAGAAAGCCACTAAAAAACAACAAAAAGAAACAACAAACAAGTAGTTATTCGAACAGGATAACGAATTGAGTGGGAATAATTCGTTACTCACTCCGCGGTTACGATGAGCAGCAGATAATCAAAAGATAGCGATCCACCGGAACGAACACCGTCGACGACCTGCTTCACCGTCAGCTTCGATTTAATGGATTCGACGAAATTCTTCCACTTCGAAAGGTCCTCCGCAGACTCTTCACTGGAATGAAAGGGTTAAGGAAATGTTAAAAATATTAATACTCGTATAAGTGAATAATAGAAAAAACCAAACAAAATTATCGACTGATATACTGATAGACTTGCAGACTGACAGACGCAAAGACTGATAGATTGACTTACAACACATAATAACTAATAATTGTCTAAGTATATAATTAATCTTAATATAGTATATGTATATTCAGATTAATTTGTATAATCAAGTAAACATTTGAAAATTTATCAAAAGTTGTAATGTTTTAAGGACACGTTGCTGTTCTACATGCTTTTAAGAGTTGAAAAGCCACTCAGAAGAAGCCTTTATAAAGCGTCAACAACAACAATAACGAGTCGAACATTGTGCCCCATATAGACGGAAACACATTGAGTTTCCATTAAGAATTTGCTTTTGATACCTGCTGCGGCTTTTTTCCCCAACTTTTTTATTCGTAATCGAACTGGAACTCCATAAAAATAGCGAAGTAAAAGTTTTCGCAAAGTCATCCGCTGCCTCCCCCAAGAGAACCCCTCCCCACCCTTGTTACCATTCCCTGTATATCCTTCGATTCTCTGTACATGCACCTCATTCCATCGACATTTTTTATCCAGGATTTATTTGCGGTTTAGTGAGTTACAAAGACTAACAAAAGCTTCTCTGATTTCCTAGAAACCATTAAAAAATACGCCAGCTAAATTGCTGCGGTAAAGCAACAGCAACGGCAACAACAACCAGCTACCAACTAACTCCATATAAGAGTACATATATAAATACTCGCAGGAATAGGAATTTTTATTGAATAAATTCAGTTCAGAGGTTTAGAGGTTAGAAGCAGAAGTTAAAAGCTTATAAATAGAGTGAAGAAAAAAAGTTTAGAGAAAAATCCTGCCATCCTGTGGCACAAAATAAGTGAAACAAAATAAATAAAATAAATAACATCAATGAGATCCCGGAATCCTATCGAACACACGATATAAGGAAATACTTTTAGAGAAAATACAATATTAATGAAAAAGGAATACCTTCCAGAAGATGTCGCAAGGATTTTTTTCCTGGATATTGATTTTCAAGACTTAAGAACATTAATCAATAATTAAAACTTGGAAACTGATCAAGGATTGAATAATAGTTCTCTGAAACGGGACCTAATAACAGCCATAACACTTTAATAGACAAAGTAAGCTCCGAAGCAACTTATTTGAGGGGAATCAATAGAGTTCAAAACATACTGAACAATGGATCGAACTGGAAACACACTCTGTTATATAAATACAGCGAACACTTCTTCGAAACTAGACTTTATACTACATTTAAAACTTTAACAGACTAAAGAAAGATTTCTCTGAAACAATACAAGTATTAGAGATGTACGATAGGACAAATGATATGATATCACACCATGTATTGTGAAAAAGAATCGCACTAGAATCTAAAATTGAATGGTTGCACTATAATCGAACTGGTTCCTTGGAGGCTAAATAAAACAGCTGCAAATTGTTGAAACAAAAGCGATACTAAATGCAGCTCTGGGTTTTTATTGCCCAATCTGTTCGCTCTGAAGATAGGACAATAAAAACACCGAACTCAGTAGCTTTTACTGCTCGTCATGATGGTGTCTTTTCAGACAACCGAGATAAGTCCTTGGCAATCGGAAAAAGGACTCTAAATGAAGCTTTAACTGAACGTTTCTTTTACAAGACAGAAACAAAACAAATAAAATAAGAACTAAGCTTCAAAGGCGCAAAGCTTCAGAACAAAGGGATGAAAAGAAAACAAAAAAGATGAAGTTTAAACCAAAAACAGTTAAAAAAGAATCCTTAGAAAGGACTTTTTAAAAAAATTAGTGGGAAAAAAGAATTTGTGAAAAAAAGAGTGGTCAAAAAAATGGAATTGTTCCCTAAAAAAGAAAGAGAGCCGCTTTTGAGAGGGTTGTAAAAGGCTTGTGACAATCGCAGTGACAACTGAATTTGGTATGAAAAAAGGTGCAACAACAGAATAACAACAACCACAGCAAAAAACGATGCTGTCTGAACTCACCTGTAATCATCCTTGTTGGCTGCCTCGTTGAGGGCATCGTAGCTGACACTACACTGCAACACGCTGCAATGAAAGACAGAACAAAAAAATTAAGAAAGAGAAGAAAACAGAATAGAAATAAAAATGGATTCTTAAAAACCTACACACATCCTTCTCTCTGGAATGAAGTATCAGATGACAGTGCAGTAGTGCTGCATGTAGAGGGAAATAAAATAAAATTAAATAAACACGAGAACAATCGAGATCGACCAGAAGCAGAAGAAGAAACAGCAGTAGTAACGGAAGCTCTACAATACAATGGAACCCACCCAGGTTATGTTAGGAATAAAGATTTAAAATTTTAAACAACTGAATAAAATATGTATTCGTGCTATCAGTGAACAGAAGTTAGAATTGTGTAAAGTAGGGAAGGGAAGGGTAGAGAAGGGAAGAGTACAGAAGAGATGATTGGAGAAGAGTAGAGTAGAGTAGAGTAGAGTAAAGTGGAGTAGAGTAGAGTAGAGTAGAGTAAAATATATAGTAGAGTTTACAGTCCAACATACAGTCCAATATACAGTCCAATATACAGTCCAACATACAGTCCAATATACAGTCCAATATACAGTCTAACATACAGTCCAAAATACAGTCCAATATAAATTCGAGTATACAGTCCAGTATACAGTCGAGTGTAATGGTCAGGAGTTGAATAAATGAATTGACTCAATAAAGATACATAAAAATAGCCGATGAGTGGTTGAGGTTTTGTTAAAAATTAACTAAAGAATTATTTAAGTTAATTCTCGTATTTATTCAGAGTTTCTTTTTGACTTCAATGTAAATTGTAACTTTAAATCCGAAAGAGGCAAGGAGATTGTTTCCTTCACATCGTAGTCTATAAATCTGTGGAAATAATAGTTTGAAATCTAAAGAGAAATGAATTTAATTGAAATGTTCCAACATGTGACAAGAAAATTGAATTTCGATCGTTTACGAAGACTATCATTGATAATAAATATAAAAGCTGGCATTAAATGCTTATCAGCCTTAAAGTAAAAAAAACTGTACTTTTGCCAAGTGGTTGGCAGCAGCCACGCCCCTTAAGTATTGAGGTGCAACTATTGTAAGAAAGTTTTCTCACGTGAAAAAGTGTCAAAGTGCTGCACGAAGATTATAGATAAATGAGGGTGAGGGATGAAAAAATAGTTTCCAAGGATTTTAAGGATGTCAGCTTCATGAATTCTTAACAAGTGAATGTAAACGTGTGAGTGTGAGTGTGTGTGTAAGATAGAAAGAGAGACAGAGAAAAAGAGAGTATGTGTATGTGTTTATTTGTGTTTCAACCATTTTAAAAGCATTCCCTTTTAAAGCGTTGACATTATCTCTAAAACGATGTCGAACCATCTTCGGTTATAAGTATTCTTTTACCAGTTCCACCGCGCCCCCTCCCACGCCCTCTTCTCACCTGACACTGGAATTCAGTTTCGTTCCGATTCCCAGCTCAGTCAAGCAGTGCAGCGTCGTCTCGCACGGCTCACCAGCTTGCAGTGGAAACACAACCTGATGATAGAAGCCCTTCCGACCCGTTGTCCAGGTAACGTGTTCGATTTCTAGCTTGCTCAACAACTCTTCGAGAACCTGGCGAAAAGAAAATGGAGTTGATTGAAGAAAAGACATAATTTTTGTTGTTACTTTTATTTTACGATATGTTATTTGGTACATGTGACATGTGTTACATATGTTATTTCATGCAGTAGAATTCGCCATTTTCCAATACATCCGCAGTACAAAATGTGACAGCAAACTATGTAAATATCTACAACAACAACCACAACATCAAATCAATTGAAAAACAAGAAACAGGACGATCAACGTCAGCGTCATCATCGGACAGACGACTGGATAACATAACAACCCATCAAATTATACAACAATCGAGCTGAAAGGACACACACACACACAGATAGTCTACACACACACACACTCACACTCACCTGACATGAACACGTAATAATAATAACAATAATAATAATAATGTAGTATCCAGTCATGTTGACTATTATTATTATTCTCCTTGTTATTGTTGTTGTTATGGTTGTTGTTTTTGCTGTCTCCTCTTACGTTTTACTATTTAATAGCCGATGCACGAACCCAACGAACCTTGTTAAGAAACTCAACTCACCTTCTCGAGCGGCACGATTACGTTGCGGTTGTCCGCGGGTGCAGCAACGATAACAGGAGCAGCGCCAGGACCCTGTCTGGCTCGTACCACTCCAGCAGCAGCTGCTCCGCCGCGGCCACCCGCCCTCGCTGCACCACGCCCACCACCACCACGACGATATTTCGGTGCATTCTTGTCACGTAGCTCCACCTCGAGACGCAGCACCGCGTTGCTGTTGCTCTCCGGAAGATTGATGTTCAGATTATTGCTGCCACTCGAGCTGACAATCGTCGTCGTTGGCGGCTGCGATGGCGATGAAGTGGCATGCGGTGGTACAGGTGGGGGTACCTCATAGTTGGTGCCTATAAAAAAAAAGAAGAAAATGTAGAAAACTCATGTGTCATGTGTCACTCTGTTGTAACGTCCAGGTTTTGTGTTGAGTTAAACGACAACAGCAATTGCAACAACAATACAACAACAATCAGAACAACAATCACAACAACAACAATCGCTATTTATTGAGTGCTGTTTAATAATATTTTCCTACATAAAACGTGCAACATCACACAATAAATCACTGAAAGGTCATCAATTTTAACTTAATTCTTGTGTACAATATGAAAACTTCAACACTTCAAAAAAGCACATGACATACAGACATGACCATCAACACCATTCCACCATCATTCGTCATGCATCATCCACAAGCCAAGAGTTTATGATGCCAGTGAAGCAATAAAAAAAGAGGGAATCGGAAAAAAATAAAGGATATCGAAGCTGCAATTGAAAATAAAAAATCATTGAAGTAACATAAAATAAAAACGGAGACGAATTCAGAGAAGAAAAAGAAGATTTCAGAAAATAAGAAGAAGAAAAAGAGAAATACCAGGCAACCTAGACCGGGTACCACACTTAAGTGGTGCTGCTGCATCTCTGATGTCCTTCAGATTTTTATGTCCTGACCAACGTTGGACATGTCTAGCAATCATTAATAATGATATCGTTTGTCGTGAACGTTTTACTACCTGCAGCTACCATAGAGACGTGTACTCAGCCACAAACAGACACTCAAACACAAACAGACACACACAAGCAGACACTCACACATACACAAACACACATACATAATCATTCGTGATTGCAGTGCAAACAGATTTGCTATAAATTTAAACGCTCTTCATTTTAAGTTGCAGTCCAATTTAAGACTTGACCTTATAATCATACCGTCATTAGTATGTGTTTGTGTGTGTATGTGTGAAGGCATGTGTATGTAGCAGTGTGTATGTATGAATGTGTGCCTTCATCTAAAAATTCCTAACATTCTTCAAGAAAATTACTCCGTGAAACACGAAATAATGATCTAAAATCAACGAATGAAAGCGATTCTTCATTGCGATTAATTTTTTCCTTTATTCCAATTTTTTTTAATTAAATGTTTTCTTTCCAAAGCTTAATATTTTTATGCATTATTCAACTAAATTTAAATTTAAAACTTGTATAGGTTTTTACCATATATTTAGAATATATAATTCTTCAGCCACGATAAATATAAAAAATAACCAAAATGAATATAATAATAAACTAAAGTTAATGAATGCAAACTTAATGGATAAAAACTTCAGGAATACAAACATGATGAATAAAAACTTGATGAATAAAAACTTGATGAAAAACTTGAAAAACTTGGTGAATAATTGATTGTATAAAAGTCAAAGTTTAGAACAAACCCGTGTTTTAGTAGGTTGTTGTGACACGCCTCTTTTATTGCATCGCTTTTGCCCCTCCTCGGTAAATTTTTAAATATTTTATTTTTATAACAAAAGCCTTTTGTGTTGTTTAGGAACAAAAAACTACAGTATTTTTAAACAAGAGAACATTAAACAACAACATTAACAATAGATTTGCGCAGTATATCAAAAACAACAACAACATTGATAGCAACATAACAGAGACAGCAACGTAACTGAGGACAACAACGTCATGTAGAAGCAGTGGCGGCGTCAGAAACAAAAGCAGAGCAGAGGCAGAGGCAGGAGAAGTGACTGAAAATGTAACAGGAGACGACTGATGAGGGGACGCAGGGAGCGGAAGTCACCGAGTTCTCTGTTTGCTGACATCCAACCAACCAAGTGTTCAGTAGACGTTGTTGTTGTTGTTGCTTTGTGGTGCTCTTTTTTTACCATGTTATATTTTTTAAATTTTTCAACACAACCAACATACAGACGATTGTATGAGTGACTTCATTGTTATTATTGTTGTTCGTTGCTCCTTTTATTGTTGTTCGTTGCTCCTTTTATTGTTGTACGTTGATGTCATTCGTTGGATTTTTTTGCAACATTTTTTCACCCTCTCTTGTCACGTTTTAAGTAAACTCTGATGGTTTTAACGCGTCAAGCGAGTGAAAGAATAAAAGGGCAAAAATAAAACAAATGAAAACAGCACTAAAAATACGAAAATCGTTTAGCAAATTAACACTAAAGGAACTGAATAAAGTAGGCGAGAACACGTTAGTAGAAAAATGAGAAAAAAACAAAAAATAACTTATGAGGCAGGATAACAGAAAATAAAAACAAAGTTAGGAAGGAACAACTTAAAGCGTGGATTACAAAATTCCATAGAAACATACAAAGAAATGCAATAAATTGAAAATAATAAATAAAAGAAGTTTTTGTATGAAATAATAATAAATATAGTATAATAATAAATATAATATAATAATAAAAATAATATATTAAGAAATATAATATAAGAAATATAATATAATAAATATTATATAGGATACATAATATAACAAATAAATAATAATAAATATTGTATAATAAATAAAAATAAAGTTAAAGGAAATAAAAATCAGTTCAAATCTACGGGGAAACCTCAATAAAAAAACACAATAAAAACCACGTTTTTTTTCTTGGTTCCAACTAAACTAACATCAAAGTAAGTTTTAACCGACAAACATGTTGGACATTTGAATTACTTACCGTAGAAAAGTTCACGTTCAAAGTTTGCTGTCGGCACAACAATCAAAAAAACAACCCCAGGCATTTAAACGCTTCAACTTCTTCGGTGCGTCTCGACGTTGCTTCGAGGGATGTCGCAAAGTTTTCTCTCCTGCGTTAAGTTAATGACACTGTAGAGTGTTTGTAATAGTGTGAGTGTATGGTGTGTGTGTGTGTGTGTAAAGAGAAAATTTTTTTTTTAAGTCGTTGGTATAAATTTCTATATAATAATAAAATTCAGAATTGTATTGTAGTTTTTAAATTATTGTACTTATTTAAATTAGAATATTTGTACTTTTATGAAATTCCAAAGAAAATAACAAAATTAAATGAAATTCAATTGAAAAAATTTCATTAGGATCTAAAAAACATTCAATTTTCTGTATTTTAATAAATAATAATAATAATTTTTTATCCTTACTTTTCTCGATCGAAATTCTTGCTCTTAATTTGCAATAAGTTAATAATAAAACTTTGTAATTCCAATTTAAACCACGAATTTAATTACAAGTTTTAATTGCCGGATTTTTTAATTACAATATAATAATAAAAACTTGAAAATTTCATTAATTTTTTTCCGAATTTCGCCAAACTAGGCGAAATTTTCTCTGTTTTAATTATCCATCAAAAAGTTTTCCATTTTTTATTCCTTGATTCAAGTTTTAATTAGCATTACGTTGAATGTTTCGCGGGTATTAATTTTAAATGCGGAAGGACACGTTTCCTGGTAACCTTGAAAAACTTTTCCACTAACGAACATCCCAAGAAGCATCTCATCGCAGGATGTGTCCGGATTCCCTGAGATGATGCTGTCTTCTTTCGTTTTTCTTTTTGTCTAAAGATTTGACTTGCGGCATTCTAATTTCTAATTTATCTGAATGATAAGTTTTTATAATGATAACCGCAATGACAACAACAACAACAAAAAGGATCTCATCTCAGCTGTGAGTGGAGTAAGGATCCCATCCATTCGAAGAAATAAAAAACAGACACCGGAAAATTGTTAAGTTTGTCAAAATAAAGCGCGAGAATGAAGAGAGAGAGAGAGAAAGAGAGAGAGACGCAGAAGAGGAGGTCTCTTTGGGATACACGGAAGAGTGCTTTTGTAATTTAAAATTGTAATATTTTGAGAAAAAAAGAGAGACAGAGAGAGAGAGAGAAAGAATGAGAGTGAGATGAGTTGAGTTCACTGAGTGTAACCGCGGAGAGGTGGGCAAGACGGGTAAAAGGTCCAAGTCAACAATTTTAACATCAAAAGTGGGAGGGAAAAAAGAACGAAAATATTTTTTTATAATTCAACTTTAATGCTTGGCAACAGCAGAGAACATTTCAAAATAATTACACGGTTTAAGAACTTTTGTAAGGGTTCTTTTATTGTTCGTTGGTTGTTGTCGTTGGTTTCCCTCCCGTTTTTTCACCTCATAATAATCTAACTTAGTTATTCTTGTATAAGATTTGAAGAGAAAATTAATCACAAAACACGAAAACGATTTAAATTAGTAATCTTTAATTTCTTCTTTTAAGCTGCGATACGATGAATTTTCGTTTAAATTATACTCGTTTATTTGAAAACATAATTTAAATAATTTTAAATCTTCGTCTAAATAACTAAAAGAAAAAAAATTATTTAAAATCCCTTAAAAATTTGAATTTTCAAAATATTCCTTAATTTATAAAAATTAATTGAAATTTTTGGATTTTGTAAGATTTTTGAATTTCACTAAATTTGTAGAACTTTCGTTAAGTTTTAAACCATTTCGTTAAGTTTCCAAAATTTTATGAATTTCGTAAATTAAAGTTTCAAATTTCTAATTGAATTCAATTTTTAGATTTCTTTAAATTTCGTTAAACTTTTCACTCCAATTTAATTGAAATTCAACTCAAGCTTTGTGAACTCACCACACTTCTCGTTAAGTGCGTCGTCCTTTCAGGTGCTTGTAAAAAATATCACCATGCTTTGTTGTAGATACTTATTCCTTATTAAGACCAAATCACGTCTTCACTGAAGTACCGGAAAAATTGCTCTGTTTATCGAAGCACCAACAAAAATGAATTTAAGTGAAAAACATGAAACTCTACTCTGTAAAAACAACGACACAACGAAAGCAACAAAAAACAAAAACAACGAAAAGTGTTCACAGATACTCAGGAATAACAGAGAGAAAAGAAGACGAAGAAGGAGAAGAAGAAGAAGAAGTTAACTAAAAATAACACCTCGATGAAATTTCATTATTTTTGCTCTAATAAAAATCATTATTATGTTGATGTTAAAAATGCAGCACAACAAAAAAATCTAAACGAAACCACGTCATTTACAAGAGTAAACGATGAGGTGTGGGAAGAGGAAGGAGAAGAAAAACGGGAGGGGGAAGGATGAGGAACATATGACAACATTTCTGCCAATGATTGTAGATAATCTATGATGGTCTCTCTGGGGGTTTTTGGTGATAGTCTCTCTCTGGTAGTCTCTCTGGTACTTTGGTGGTCTCTATGGTAGTGGTAATGGTCATTCTGAGGGTCTTTCCTACGGTCTTTCTTGTGTTCTCTCTTGTGGCCTCTTTGGCGGTCTTTCTCATAGTCTCTTTTGTGGTCTTTTGGATTCTCCTCGCTTCTGTTGGTTCCTGGTGGACCCTGTTGGCCTCTAATGATTTCTGGGAGTCTCTAGTCATCTATATTTGCTCTACTGAACTCTGTTTTGTCTCTTACAATCCGCGTTTATTTTTCTAGTCTTCTGGTTCTCTCTCTGATGGTCTCTTTTAACCTCTCTTTTAGTATCTGTTGGCATCCTTTGCTCTCAATTAGACTCTATATTCCTGTTTTAGTCTCTGCTGGTGATCTCTATACACTTATTTGGTAATCTCAGTTGCAGCAGAGCTGGTGGCCTCTGGTGATAGTATATGATCCCTCCTGTGCTTCCTGGATGCTATCCGTAATTCAAAAGTTTACGACGACGTTAACTTTGTTCATGCATCTTCGACCTGCATCTTCGTTCACAATGCATGCTGTGACTACGACCACCCATGCACCCATCTGCGTCCTACCAGAGTCTTGCCTGGGAGCAATCTTGACTGCAACGTTGATCTCAGTGCTTCTCGGTTCCCTTTATGAAGTGATAATTAATTGTGCTAATTAAAGCTGCTCTAGAAATGAGCTCCTGCTTCTAACCATGCATTTTACGACGTACAGCTTAAAATCTTTGAAGAATGAACAGTAAACATTACTTACATGCTACGTTGAGAAGCCGGACATCTACGAATTGCTGAAGTGCTCTACAGTACTATGTGAGTGTTGTTATGAAATGAAGTGAACATTTGTATATAATTATTTTATATTAAAAACACGGTCCCATCTTTTGTTGCTAGAGTTTTATGTGACTGTAGTAAAATGAAGTACTTTTACTTTAATGATTTATATGAGATAACTTCAGGGTAAATTCTGATATCGTAGTTTTTCGCATTTTAAAATTTTGCTTAAATATTTCAGAAAATTATAGTGTTATTTATTACAAAAAATTATAGTGGTACAAATAATAGTTATAACATTATTGAGTATAGTTTATTATATTTTTGTTTACTTTTTCTTATTTCTACTCGCATGGTACGAGTATCTGCTTGATATCTTTTATTATCTACACATACCACCCGCATATGATGGGTAGAGTGTAGGGTGTAAAAATATAAGCTAATGGAAAGTCTGCAAAATAGATACGTTTACTTAAAGTTGAGATTTTTTGTTGTTATTGTTATGGTTGTTTTCATTGTTATGGTTGATGTTTTTGCTATGGTTGATGTTGTTGCTATGGTTGATGTTGTTGTTGTGGTTTGTGATAATAATGATGACTTTGTGGTTGTGGTTGTTTTTCTGGTTTCAACATCTTCATTGGTTTTGTAGTACTTTTTTTGTTGTTGTTGTGAATAATGTACTTCACGAAGCATATTAGCAGCTACTCATTTATTATCTCGGTGTCATGTACACGTACATACATGCCATTCCTTCAAAAATCTACAACAACAACGATAGCACCAATATTAGAAAAATCAAACAAGAAAAACTGAAATATATACTGAAATCCTCAACTAAATCTACGTCATTACAATTAATCATGTGATGTAATCGTACGTAAATCTGTTTTACAATCGTACTTATTTTTAGTGCCACGTTAAGATATCCACGTTAATCATTCTGAGTACACTTTCACGGATTACATGAGGTACATACTTTAAGGTGCCTTTAAAGTTTCCAGCCTTTTAAGCAATTTCCAAAACCGTTGATAGAATAATGAATCTATTGGATGGGAGGTAAAAAGATCCGTATTATGATAGAAAATCAGTCTAATTTTTCATTAAAAGGGTTCGTATCATGTTCATTCCTTCGGTCTCATAAATTTCATCATCTCGCATGACTTCCTGGTGTTTAGATTGGTTATTCAATTCGACCTGATTTCGGAAATTTATGAAATATATAAAGGATAAAATTTTATTCGTTTATATGTATGCAGGTCCGGACAAATTTAATGATTCGATAACTAAATCTGCTAACAAATCAAAATATTGACATGTATATTGATGCCATTGAAAAATATGTAGATGCAGTCGAATATATGAAATGAATAAAATCAAAACCAGGTCACAAAAGTTGGGTGGTATGCAAATCATATTTTATAAATAAATAGAAATTCAACTGGCAATCGAATTGAAATCGAATAACAATGAATGTTAGAAGAAGAACGAGTAGATGAAGTAGCAGAAGAAGAAGAAGAAGAAGCAAACTAATACAATAATTTAATAGTTAAATAAAGATTGAAAATTTATAGATGAATAGATAATGAATGCACACACTTTTACTGATGTCCTTAAAGTCGTATTTAGTCGAGCTTCCAAAGTAACAAACCATGCAATAAAGTAATCAATGCATGTAATTTTAAACTCTAAACACTTGAATTAAGAGCTTGATTTTCGTATAAAGTAACAACATCGTAAATATTGTGCAATCGATAGAAAACTTTACCAAGCATTGAATAAGTCAACAAGTTATGAATATCTAATAAATATTTTATAAATCATGGATTCTATGGATTCTATGGATTTCATGGATTCTAGGGATTTAACGGATTTATTTTAATAGTCTGTGAATATTTTGTGAAAGATTTATTTTTGAAGACTACATTATATTGTAATTTAGGAAGATGATAACTCTTGAGATGTTAATAATATCTAAGCACTCAGTTATCCTTTCTTCTCTCATTCTCTCTATCTTTGTCTTTACAACAATCGCTATACATATCTCTCTTTTCTTCTCACTCTCTCTCCCTCCTTCTCCTAATTTATTTAAAGCAATGCTTCTCTATAAGTTTTTATATTTTACGAAAATCTGCTTTCAATTTCGGAAGCATGATTTAATAACACAGCTCATTTGAGAAATCAACGACTTGCTGCGGCTTGATAACCTTTCACTGCTTCTTCTTCCACGTCTTCTTCTGTAACTGTTTCTTTCATCCGTTACTCAATTCGTGGATATCCTTGAGCTCATCACCAACCAACGTGTTTGCTTTAGACATCGAATAGCAACTTGAATTTTATGTATGAGATTTTTTACGAGAAACTGTTGAAAACTTTGCCCTCTGCTTTGAAGAGGTGGAGAGAACCCGATATTCTAGCTAGACCCTTACTTCACTCTGTCTAACCACATCTTGCCATCCTTTTCTTTCAACTGTTTCTTGAAATTAATGGTAATACATCCCGGCGAATAGCACCATCGAGGATTAAATAGTAGTTTCTTAAGAATGATGTCTTGGCGCTCGACAAAGGAACCAGCTACTTGCAAGAAGAAGAAGCATAAAGGATAAAGAGGAGAGGAACAAGGAAGAACGAGGAAGGATAATAAAAGATAAGTTTCATAAAACAGAAGAAGAACACAGAGTTACAGTAATAGCAGAAGAAGAAGCAGGTACGCAAGAAAAAGAAGAAGAAGTACACGATTCACTGCTCAGACAGCAAAAGATGCTATTTTTGGGAGTATCAGCGAGGACGACTCCTTCCAGATTCTACCTGATGGCGAGTGTGTTCAAACACACACCGGAGGCACCTTAGCACATTCTTTAAGTGACCATAAACGATGAGATGAGAACTCTTGAGATGTGATGAAAGAAGAAGGAGGGGGAGAACCAACTCCCAAGAGAGCCAAACCAAACCAAACCGAACCAAAAGAACCAAATCTATCATCTCTGATTTAAAATAATCAACCTATCATTTTCAATTTTTTATATGTTCTTTCGTTTTAGTCATTGTCTATCTGAGGATAGACAGTGGAATCCTAGCACAAGGACCTGCATCGGTAAGGAGCTCCTTACCTTGCTTTTGATTTATTTGCTTCTTCGTTCTTCAAGGTTCTTGGTTCTCTTTCGTTGTTTTTCTCTCTTCTGTGATCTCGTTCCGCCAAACTCATTTCTTTTACGACTTTTTATCCACTTTGATCCTTGCTCGATTATCCTTGCAATGTTTTATCCTCTTTTTAATGATTATAGATTACTTAAAAGTTCAAAAGCTAAAGTTTATACATATATTGGAAATGAGTAGCTAAATGTTTTTGACATAGAAAAGAGTTTGACAAGGAATAAGAAAGAGATAAAAAAAGTGAGAGAGTGGCAGGAAAGATTCGTCCTTTGATACTTTCAACTGATTCTGAACACCTTGAAATTGCAAGGATGAGAATATTTCAACAAACAAGTAGTTTTTGAAGACGTTGGATAGAATTTCAAAAGAGATGACTTTTAAAAGAAATCCTTTGAAATGAAATCCTTTTAAAATAAGAAAAACAGTTAAAATAGAAAAAAATAAACAGAAATATTTACTCTATTCTATAGAATCTATATTCTAAAGATTATAAATTCTCTTTTTCATTCGACATTAAATACTTTCTTTTTAATGAATACAATTCATATCATATAATAATTATATTATGTACATGATATTACTTTTAAATTGTATATTACTATAGGATAGATTAAGATATCATTAAAAATTGCCACGGTTAATCTTTCCTTAACGCCTTCATTTTCAATGGGTGTTAACATATTTGCCTAGTTTGGTTTATTTTACTCTTTCTTTGTCCTTGATTTCTCACTACGCCCGATTCGATTTTTTCCACATGCCATCTACGTTGCTATTCTACGTATTTTAAAATTTTGTTTTGAAATGTCACGGTTGAAATCTTTTAGAAATCCCTCGACGACAAAAATAAAACACTATAATTTTTACCCCTAAATAATAACTAATGCAGTTAGCCTTTAATAATAATAAATTAAATGCATTTAGCCTTTTAACCCATGATTACAAGGTAAAAGATATGAGATATTAATATAATTTTTATTTTCCACCTTTGCCATCCTGAGGCTCGGTGTTCGGTGGATGTCCACAACAATGTTGCTGCTGATGGTTGTTTTGTTTTAAGCAGCTATTTGACATTACTATAAAAAGTGTACTCTATACTTTGGGTAGAAGTACGAATACCTTTAAGAGCTGCATCCGAAAGTGAAAGGGTATACTAACTTTGTTAATGCGCTTGAAACGCTTTTACGTTGAAAATAGTGGTACAAACTATGATGATGCAACGAACACAAACTAAGTCCAATCAGTACATATACGGTAGTATCAATACCGTATTACCATCCACTAATGGGCGTGGTCCGCCAACTTGAACATAACATAACTTCCTATAAATACCCAATTTGAGATTAATGGACCTGCCGCACTACTTTCAAAGATTCTCACTTAAAGGATCTCTTCAGAAGCTATATTACAAGGATGTAGGGCATCTCAGCTTCGGACAAGACGAAGACAGCACGCTTTGTGATTTCTCTTGTTAAATTGTTGTCACGTTGACTTGGTTAAGATGTGGTGCCTAACTCTATAACTATTTTAGATTGAGCTACGTAAAGTGTTGCTGAACTCAGTTTTAATTATATGGAGGTCCTTGAGTATGTACGGTACCTTTTATTTTCTACACATGAAGTGTTACTGTAAGTCTTCTGAAAATTATTTGTATTTCTATCTTTCTCATTGTCATTGCCTCTGTAAAGTTCCAAGTACAACACAGTTTGTACGCATGCAACTATGCCCCCTCAACCTGGGCCACAGCTACCACTGCAGCGATTATTTATCTATATTACAAAATTAAGTTTTCCATTCAATAAAAATAGCATTAGTTAATTTGATTAAAAATCGCCATTACATCATTTGGTATTAAAGGACACGTAAACGTTGCTGAACGTTGCTGAAAACGTTGACCAGCGCTCTGTGGCTAGTTGAATAGTACTCGAACATACTTGAACAATAGTTGAACAACCAATGCGTGAATAGTGGTCAAAATTGTATTCGGTCCGATGAAGGTTTCTGACGTTCAAGTTTTCATAATCTGCTATTTTTCCCTTGTAACTTCTGTTCTCGGGAAGGAATTGCATCAACTTGTACAGAGTCTGGAGCAACGTATAAATGCAAGAACAACGGTTTACTACGATCTGTTCGAAAGTCCTTTAATCGAGGGCCTGCTGCGGAATAGCAAAGTACCCAATATTGTGATTCGAGAAGAAGTCAAATTCGAGTTGAAGACACATTTCAACTCTCAAATTTTATCAGTGGTTTTCATTAAATCGCACTTCGATGACAAACTGATGAACACTCTGAGCACAACTTTGAATGATTGGCATGGAACGGATGTGCTTTTTGTTGCAGAAGACCTGCTGTCCACAGCGAACTGGAACTGGCTTTTTGAGTGGTGTTGGTCCAGAGGATTCCACAATATTTTGCTGGTCTCTTCGCAGAGACCAACTCAGCTACTTACATACAACAAATTTCCACAGCTACAAATAAAAAGCACAACGATAACCACATATTTTGAGCAACGCAACGTTTGGCGCGATTTTCAGGGTTACCAAATAAGGGCAGGTGTTGCTCATGAGCCTCCCAGATCAATCATATATGAAAATACATCCAGTGGGAAAGAATTTAGCGGACGTTACTACGAAACACTCAAAATGTTCGCAGAACATCACAATGCAATGCTGGCGCATGTTACTATAGCAGACTCTTTCATCTGTTACAGCCATTTAAGTGAAAAGCTGCTGGATATATGCACGATTGAAACGCCTCCCCAAACCAAGCCATTATACGAGCACTCCGTAGTACCTCAGATTATATCCGTTTACGTAATGGTTCCATTCGCACGGCCCCTGAAGAGGTATGAGTACTTCCTCCTGCCCTTCGACTTTCTAACTTGGATCGCTATACTTCTGTCGGTAGGTTTCATCGCAGTGGCCACCTGCTTACTACGTTGGAGACATGTCGGTACTTGGGACTTCAGCGGCTCCGTGCTGACATCATTTAGTAGCATGCTTTATCTAGGATTCAGTTTATCAAGAGGCACATCCAGAGCTAAGTTCTTGCTTTACATCATCATGGTTGCAAGCGGTTTTATTTTTACCAACTTGTATTTGGCCAAGTTGTCCAGCTTCCTTAACACCAATGTGTACGAAAAACAGATCGAAACTGTAGCAGATTTGATAGAAAAGAATATCAGCATTATGATTACTGAATACCAAAGAAAAGTTCTTAGTAAAACTGACATTCCGGAAGAATTGCGGAAGCAATTTAAGTTAGTGGACACGAGCACTTACAATTTAAATCGCCTTGCTTTGAACTCAAAATATGCTTACTTTTGTACACAGGAGACGTGCCAGTTTTTTCTACATCAGCAAAATTTAATGACACGTCCAAGAATGAAACTGATATCACAGAAACTCGCCACCACGTTGGAGTCGTTCCCGTTCATGGACGGATGGCCCTTAAAGGAAGCATTCAATGACTTTATTCTAAATGTATGGTGCATGGGTTTGAATCAAGAAATTTCAAGGCGTTCGAGGAGAAAGGCCATAAAAACTGGTCTCCTTAAGTTCTACAGAGAGGAGAAAGTCAAGGAAGATATGAAACCTTTGTCCATGGAGGATTTTCATGTTGCACTGATAATATTTGCAATTGGCTACTCAGCTGCATTGTTGGCATTTTGCATGGAGCTTTTAATATTTTACTCTGCAAAAGTTAAATCCATTTACCAGAGAACTTCAAGAACTGTGAAGTAGATATTCAGCTAATTCCTCGTTTCAAATATCCTTTAGATTAAGTTATTGATGATTTCTTTGCTTAAAATCACATGCTTAAAAATCACATGCTTAAAAAGCACATGCTTAAAATATGTATATCTTAAATAAATTGCTGAGTCGAAAATGTTCATGAATTTGATGAGATAATTATTAAAATTGTGAAACTTTAATAAAAATAAATAATTATTTCAAGGTTTAAATATATTAATTTTTCAAGGGGTCCCAAACTGAACTCGTGTAAATCGAATGCCTCTTTCAGGAAATCTTTGGGGACCATTCAAATATGTCAGCTGCAGAGTTAATTATGTGAATTGCGCGAAGCCAACTGAATTTTTGGGAAAATATCTGTCATTTCTTTATGTGAACTATTGACTGTTCAGCAACGTTTGCGTGTCCTTTAATACCAAATGAAGTAATGGCGATTTTTTAATCAAATTAACTAAAGTTTTGTTCGTTACCCTGTGCCCCAGTATGGTGAGATACAATAATTATTGTACATGCATGCAAATTGTCAAGTACTAGAAACTTTAGAGAGTAGGGGGCCAATCAGTATGTTGGTATCCTTGGTGATTTTAATCTCCCTAATATTAAGTGGGCCTTTGACAATAAATTGCCTGAAGTCTCTATACTATACTATATATATTATATGCTATACTTTGTAGCTTAAAATTTTATAGTTATCTCAAACCTACGGGTAATTCAAATTTAGTGTTCAACTTTTTCAAGTGCAATTTTTTAGAGCTGTCTAATTATTATCTCCCAATAGATTGGGTATCAGTCTTAGATAGCGCGGATCTTAAGTGTAATTATGAAATTTTCGTCACTAAATTAAGGGAGGGTATGGAATTAGTAATTCCCAAAACACATGATCGAAATTCTACAAAACCTAAATGGTTTAACACTCAATTGATTCGTCTAAATAATAGGAAGAACGAAGCTTACAAGGGAATTAGAAGAAGTAGTGGAGATTGCATTCAGAGCTACCGTTCTCTTCAAAATAGGTTTGATTAACGGGATAGAGAATGATATTATCTGCTCAATAGTAAGAGGAAATCGACAGGAATTCTATTAGATGAGGTTCTATTAAAGTCCGATAAGCAAGCTGGAGGGGACGGATTCCACTGATATTTAAACATTGTGCTGAATCTCTAGCTCTGCCACTACTAACAATTTCTAATCAGTCTTTGAGGTTTGGAATTTTTTACCCTTTTGGAAATATTCATATATATTCGTCTACTGTTTGCCGAGGACTTAAAAATTTTTCGGTTTATTTCTAATAATCAAAACTTTATTGATTTACAAAATTATCTGTGTAACATACATGTCATAACATGTCTCTTGTTAGGTTTACAGTCTCTCCAAACACGCCCATCTAGATCTATGGTGTTTCGTTTGTTAGAGATATCGTTTGTTGTAGAATTAACTGTTCTGAACTATTAAACTATATAGCTATATAGTCTAAGACTGGTTTAACTCAGTTAGCTAACAAATTGTATAATTATATTATAATTTTTTATAATTAAGAGTATTCTTAATAATTTGTTTATAATTTAAAAATGTTCTTATTTTCTTTCAGCTTTCACGAGTATTGCGTAACTTCAACATTACAAAAATTAGTGACTTGGAATTGATTACAAACAGGTGAGAGATGTAAGAATATTGGTTAAATTCTAGGAACCCCAAAAAGATTCAATCTTTCTAACTGATTATGTTAACTGAAAGCAAGTTTTTTAGAGAGATTTAAGTTAAGCCTCACTTTTAATCAAAAGTGAGATAAAGTTATATGATAGTGAGAGATAAGATTTCATTTTTAATTCTTGTATTTTATAGCTTTGACTTTTTTTCTATAGGGATGATGATTCATCTTCTTGAATCGTTAGTCTTTAATGTCTATAAAACCGAATTTGTTTGTATGTAATCGTATATAAATATACTTTCAGTACCGATCGTTTGGATATAACATTTCACTTTTTCGGCATCAAAGGCGATTCCAACCGAATACGTGAGGCCATCACAAGGATGGTGGAACGAGGACGTATCGGAAATATTACATTGGTCTCAAATTATCATCTGTTCGATGAGAACCCGCCGCTTCATTTGTTGGTGAGTAAAAAGGAAAAGAAATAAAAACAAATAATTTATTAAATTTTAACTTTAAATTTTAGTTTAGTTATTGTTATTCTAATTTTGGTATATGTATTTTTTACCATTTTCCCTTTTATTTAAATTTTAGTAATTAATTTATGAATGGAATGAAAGACGAAAATATGACAATCGTTTTTTATATATCACATAAAAGTACATAACATTTAAAATATAGTTTTCTTAATAAATTTGATTGATATATTTGTACTTGTTTTACAATATTTATTTATTTATTTATTGCTTCTTTTTACAATCAACTTTAAAAGTGTCAATAATTAACAGTTTACAGTTCTTCTTGTTGAAGTGTTATAACACACTACTTTATAGTTGCTTTTTTTTGGGTGTCACTTTAAGGTGTATGTATTTGTATGTGTCTGTGCATGTGTTTGTGTGTGTTTGTTCGTAGCGATGTGGTTTTATTTGATGTTCTGATGTTGACGTGTTAATAATTATTTATTAATCAACAAACAATATAGTCATTAAAAGCTTACGCACGCATGAACACACACACACACACACACGAACACACCTACACACGCACACATTAATAACCACATATAGTATAGTAAAGTGTAGTAAAAGCAACATCAATAACAACAACATTCACTTCAATTCTTCAGTGATGGCGTTGTTGTTGTTGCGGTTATCTTTGCTGCCGATGCTGATGTTGATGATGATGATGGTGATGTTCTCTGTCGATGATTTACTGCCGTTGTTTTTGTTGTTGTTTCTGTTGCAGATTCCTGTTATTGATACTTTTGCTGTTGTTGGTTTTGTTATTATTATTATTATTGTTGTTGTTTTTGTGGTTGCTATTATTGTCGTTATTACAGTTGTTATTATTACTGTTGTTGTTGTTGTTTTTCCCCATATTGTTGTTGTGTTGTTGCGTAATTAGCTTACATTGTACTGTTTTAATTGTGGATTTATTTATTTATCTCTTTCTTTTTTTTATTAATAAATTATTCATTGTACTCTTTATATCAACACAGAGAAATCCAATATTTTTATACAATATTTATTATTATTATTACTCTTACTTTATTTTGATACTTTTCGTTTTTTATATCTGTGTTGTATTAAATGCCACAAATTTAATATTATTTTCACTCGAACAGGACATGACTATTAATCAAAACTCTGCCATCCGTGAAGAGAGTGAATTTATTATATCCTGCACAGCGCAAGGATCATCGAAAATGCAATTTCAGTGGTTCAAGGATGGGGCGACGGTGAATGCATCCAAAGCTATGAGGTAAGTAAAGAAAAAACCAACAAAAAAGTAAATAAAACAATAACCAAAATAAATTAAAATAACAGATAATAAATGGAAATAAAATAAGAAATAAAGAGAAGATAAAAGAAGAACAACAATAAAGCAATTCCAAAGAAACAACATTTTTAAAAAGAAAAACTAACTAATAAAGAATCGAAAAAGTAAACAAAAAGGAAGAACAAAAATCAGAACAGAAACCAGAACAAAAAACAAATTAAACTCTACATAAAAAGTCAAAACATTTATAAAAACGCTCTTCTTCTGTAAAAAAATACTTTTTTATGAGAAAAAAGCCCCAAAAAATTGTTTATTATTTTCGTTTTTTCTTCATTATCTTGGTTCAATATTAATTAAATGTGATTTTGAATGTGTGTTATTTGGCAAATAATTCATTTGATTCAACAGAAGCGAATCAATGTTTCTGTGTTTTTTATATTTACTTAACAAAATCATTGAAATATTTGAATAAATTTTTAATTGAAACCTTTTTTAAAAAACTAGGGTCAGCCGTGGTCGAAATTTCGACCAATAACAATCCTCATTTTTTAATAATTTTTATTCTTTTTTATTTTAAAACTTTATAATATAAAATAATAATCTCAGCAACAATATTTTGAAATTTTCAATTTATTTTATTTTTTATTTAATTCTATTGTAGATTTAATTTTCCACAAATTTGTGTTTGCATGGAAACTACAACTTTTTGAATTCCATTCGAATTTGCTTGATACCGTTAACCTAAATTTGAATACCTAAATTTAATCGATTAAAGGGCTCTAACCTTTTAATCCGTTAAGGTGATTAAACCCTTTGGAATCCCATTTAACCCTTTAAGGTACTTGACCTGCGTTTTGCAAATGAAAAGTTTTTATTTTTCAGTCACGTGCTTCAGTTTAACGTTAAACGAGAGGCAGAAAATCTCTTCTCCCAATAAAATTCACTCCCCATATAAGGTCCTTTTTTCAGTTGAGCACACATACAGGTAAGCACACACATTCACACAAATACACACATTCACACAAATACACACATTCTCAGTGCTTCGTTTATTTCTATTCGGATGTCGGTAACAAATTGTTTTTTTTACTATCCTGTTGCTTAAACTTTGCTGTTGTTGTGGTTTTCATTGTGGATTTTATTACATTCAGATGCGGAATCCTTACGAGGTCCTGACGAACAACGATTACCATTTTATGAAGGAAATCAAATTCAGTATGATTTCGTCAAACGC
Source organism: Myopa testacea (assembly GCA_949629155.1). Taxonomy (NCBI): domain Eukaryota; kingdom Metazoa; phylum Arthropoda; class Insecta; order Diptera; family Conopidae; genus Myopa; species Myopa testacea. The sequence goes on from OX451347.1 coordinate 6,535,125, forward strand.
GACCGTAAAACTCGATGGTTTTCAAGGATGATGTTTTGATTTGATGTTTCCTTCAATGAAACCAACTGAGGTTATATACTTTAAGATGATCTCCTTCCAGCTCAGCTCTCCTTCTCGGAGCTTCTGTTCTCTCTGCTCCTCTTCCTCCAGCTCATCCTCCCTCAACTCATTTCAATCCATTCCATCTCTGTGTATGCTTCAACCTTTTGTTACCCTTTAATATTTGAGGAGTAGCTGTTGATTCGTCCTTTCAAATGGTCCATCACCGTCTCTTTTTCTTTTCTCTTTTCTCTCTTTATCTTTCGCTTTCACATCCTTTCGACAGCAAGGATAAAGTAGGAAGTTCCTTGTGTTATTTCCTTCGACGTTTTATGAAGCTTCACTGAATCGTTGAGTTGTATGAATTTTTACACTCATTAAAGTCTTCAAGTCATAAACACAAATTGAACAGATGAGTTCTTCAGATGAGAGGAAATAAGATCAAGAATACAATCAATAAAGGATGTTTGGAAGGAAAAGATTCTTTCGAATTCTTGAGAACAAACTGTTGATGAGCTTGTTTTGAGTATAATTTTTAAGGATTAAGGAGATTTAAGGAGGATTTTAAGCATATTTTACGCATATCGAAGATGAATGAGAAAAAGTCTGAGATATGTCTTTAAGACAACACATATTTTGGGAGGTATACTATATTAAAATTTCTACTAATTGTAAAGCTTCAAGTACCAATAAATAACTAATTGATTGAGCTTCTCAAGCTGACAATCAAGTATCATATAGAGTATGTATCCTTTTGTATCCTTATCCTTTTGCTGCAGATTGACTAAAACCCAATCATGTGAAATTATTTTGTATGACGTCAATGAATGTATCCGTAAAATATTGATCAAAAATGTACCCCGGATTTATTCACCAAAAAAAAAAAAATCTGTGTTAATCCCGAATAAGATGCTGACTAAACACAAGATAAACAAGAATACAGAATAAAATAAAAAACAAACACAAAACAAAGGAAACTAGCGAAGGAAACAAGTTTTCTAAAGATTGGCCCATGCCACATTTGGACTCTTGAGGTCGGTATCACTTGCGTCGATTGGTTGATGGCAAAAAGGGGAACAATTTTCGATTCGAACTGGCCTTCAGTTTGAGGAAATTGAGTCCAAAATTTAGGCTGGCTCGCTAGCATCAAAAACAAACACAATTCTGCAATGATTTCATTAAATTGAAACCGTTTACAAACACACTCTTAACTCCTTACCCGTAAACGAATTTGTGGACGCCATCTTTTTTTGTAATGTGAGTGTGTGAGAAACTTTAGACTTTGCTTTGAGGCCACCCTCAATACTCCAACTGTGGCATGGCTCATTCGCATTGCAACACAAGCTGAGGACTCACAGTGGACTTTGTTTTTTTTGGGACTGTGTTTTTATACTTTTCTAGTTCTATGAAAAGCTTGCTTTTCTCTTTTATATTGTGTCCTTGAAGAATGTGTTCTATCCCCAGAAAAACACAGATTTTTTTATCGTTCTTCTTTACTCAGTCTGTCTTCTGTACCCTGCTTTAAATCGGTCAAAATTTCCACTCAGTAAAACTGACAGAGCAGTAGTTTTTGTTAACTAAACTGAAAAACTAAAAAAGGAATATATAGCAATATGTTAGTAACAAAAAGAGAACAACAAAACAGCAGCAACAAAAAAGAAAAGCCACATAAAATATTACTCGTATGTATTAAATTCTTAAATAATACAAGAAACTTGTGAGTAAAAACAACAACAATGATAATAAAAATATTCCTTTTCATGTTCATACTCAAAAAGCTTATCACACGACAGATTGACATACTGTAGGGTGGACAGTGGGCGTGGACGTGAGAGTGGGCGAAGGTGTGTGTGTATGTGTGTGAGAACATATGAACAGCTCACTTGAATGCATTCACATTGTTTGGAACAAAAAAAAAACTTAAAATATTAGAATATCAAATAAAGATGCAAATAAATTTTGTGATGTGGATAAAACCAAAAACAACAAAAAGCAAAGCATTCATATGACAAAATTAAATTAAAATCTCTGAAATGAAATAATAAAGCAATGACGAATTTCTAGACAAGCGTAACTTATATGTACATAAACCATTCACATACATTATTCATTGTTCATACTTTGTATTTCATACGAAAAAGTAGGTGAACCGCACCCATCTTTGAGTAAGTATTTAGTATTGATATTAGATTTAAGGTTATTAGATTTTTCTTCTTAAATCACTTCCACGAATAGAAGAATCTACATGAAATTCTTCTATTGGGCGTTCTACAAGTAGGCGGATCACGTCCGCCCATAGCACTCTTATAAAGGATACTTTTGATGCGAAATATCGTACCTCGTAAGTTTCAAATTTTGTCTCAACGCAGTTCCTTTTCCGGCTTCTTCTGTACGCTACAAACGACAGGACCCTTTATCTTTGGGTGTAGGTTATAAATACATATGTTCATAATGGAAAATGTAGACACATTTTTCAAGAATTTTATTATATACATTGGCAATTTCATCGTATTAGCATAATAAAATTACTATAAACTAAGTCTGAAGGACACTGAAATGGCGATAAAGATTACAAGAGAAGATGAATATCTTTTAGGGGCATTCTAACTTAATCATGGACAACCACCAAAGCTCATCATAGACAATCCCAAATAGCATAGACAATTACCGAACAAAGACCGAAATGATAACGTGTTTGCAGTTACGTAATTCCCATCAAGTTTATTTAAAAAACTACAATAAATAATACAAGAAGGTGTAAAATTTTCTCCTTAGAAAAGCCAAAGCCAAAAACCTGCTCATTTCAAATGATTTTTTAATGGATTATTTTAGACTTAACTGCATTTAAATATAAACTTCTTGAATATTATAAACATTAATGTTTTCATTTATTTTCTACACTTGGATTTTTGTTGGTTATTACATCAAAGTTAGTTAAATGAAAAGTAGATATTATATTATAGACAATTAAGAAACAATATTTTTAATAACTCAATAACAACAAAAAGGAATAAAGAAGCATTCAGCGGTGATGTGAAAGCAAAACTAAAAAATCATCCTTGTCGCTTTGCAGTTCCAGTGATTTCCGTTCTTCAACTTGTGGTTCCGTTTCGGGTCTTTCTGCTTCTCTTCATCCTTATCTTTAGACATCTCGTTCTTATTATTCGTCGTCCTCTACATCCTTATTATTTTCCCTCTGTTCCTTTTCTTTCTTCGCCTCCTTCTCGTATCTCTTCTTCCTTCTTCTCAGTCTCCTTCTGCTCTTCGTCTTTTTGCTTTTCCCCTGCTTCCACAGCCTTCTTCTCACTGCTTCCATAGTATACCCCCGTCTGTTGTATCTCCAGCACACGTTCCACATCGTCCAGAGGCGGCGGTGCTGGCACTACGATTGTCAAGATTCCATCTGTCGATAGTGAGGCGGTGGCCTGCGTTGCATCGTAGCGACGTGGAAGCTTGTAGCGTCGTGTAAACTCGCGCGCTATGCAAGAGAGTGTCTTGTTGTTGGCGCGCTCGTCGCTTTGCTTTCCCTGCAGCAAGATTGTGTCGTGATTGCGCACCTTCAGCGTCAACTCATCGGGACGAAAGTGATGCACGTCCAGAACCACTTTGAAGGTTCCTTTACCCATAGAGTTCGGCTCGTCGCCCGTCTCGAGAGTGACAGCGCCTGTCAAGCAGGAGCGATGACACCAGGGCGGGGACGATAGGAGGGTGTCAAGCGATGGTGGTGACTTGTGCCAAGGCGTCGAGTTCCAGTGTGATGAAAAGTTATCGAAGTCGAAGTCGAAAACGCTACCCAGCGACGTCCAACAGTGATGATGTGAGCTACGTAGACGCCGCACGGGACAACTCAGGTGGCAGCAGTCGTTGCTCCAGGGCCAGCCGGAGACATCGCAGTGCCAGAAGCAGTCACAATGATGGGAGTCCCAACACATTTGAAGAGATCTTCTTGCGCTTCTTGCACAGAGAGAACTGTTGGAGAGGATTGTTGTTGGTATAATTGAAGTGATGTTCCGAGTGTTGTTCTTCTTCTTCTTCTTGTTTCGTGGCTATCCTTCGCTTGGATGGAGGAACGTATTTTTCTGTAGTCGGCTATAGAAAATCGTTCGCTCTGCGACTTGAGTCAGTTGGCGACTGTGTCGAAGGATCTGAGTGACTCGCTCGAAGGCGTTCTCTAGAATGTTGTCGCTGTCCACCAGAGTGCTGGAATTCGGTGCGGCGACAAACACCGACAAACTTCAGCCAAGCTTCTTGAGCTATTTTCGATGTCGAGGCACACTTTTGCGAAATGCGTGTAGTATATACATCATTAAAGCTGAGGTGGGCAAATAGAAGACATGGCACACAGGCTGGGCGAAATATTAAAACAGAATTCCTGTGAAAACAAATGCTATGTTTTAAAAATATCCACCCTGGCGACAAACCGGACAAGTTTCTTAGGTTCGTGACTAGAGACTTAATAATACGCCTTTAGTTGCCTATATAATGCAGTTAATATTGTAATACAGAATCTAAAAGGATTCATAAGGAAAAATAGGTCATCAAAGGGGCCCTCATCGCACCAAATGTTTGCCCATCCCGGTCGTTCAACAGCTTGTTTGATCGATACTCATAAAATGTCAGCTCGTACCAAGTGTTCATGGCATGTTGTTGACTTTTCTAAGCACTGTTAGACATCACATCATGTTTAAACTTTGCCATTAAAAAAAACGAAGAAAGGAAAGCAACTGAAATGCTAAAATAAAATGAAGCGAAGGGCGATAAAAATCGTGACCTCTTGCAATATGAAAAGAAAAGAAAAGAAATGGGAAAGAGTCTGTCAAGTTGAGGATACGAGAAGTTGAAGCATGTGACATGAAGAGAAATAAATTGACTCAGAAAGACTATTAAACTGACTTTGAATTAACTCCAAAATTTACTCGAAAATTTAATCTTAATACGACTCAGAAGTAGACTTTCAATTGAGTGTATAAACTGTTGTGAGTTCAGGTTTAGTTTAGCTTTCGACAAACTTTTCAATAATTTCTGTAATCAACACTTCTTTCTTCATTCAACTTCAACATTTCTTTAATTTCTTTATACAACACTTTAGTATTGTTTTATTTATTTATCTCCTTAAGTACAATTGACTGGAATCAAGGACTACAAGGAAGTAAGCACGCCGACAGAATCATATGTTTTTGTATAAATGTATGTGTGTTTTTTGCTCTTTTCTTTGTTTGTGTAAAAATTCCATTAGCGTTCATTCAGAGTGAACATGAATGAACACCGGATTAGCTTGTGGTTAGCACACAAAAGCACTTCTCTCACTCACACATTCCCACCATACAGGGTGCTGTTGTGCTGCTGTCAGCGCAGCCAACGCATTACCGCAAAATAGTAGCGCACGAGTACAAAAATCCATTAGTATGCATTCCGAATTCTTGCTTTTGTGTGTGTGTATGTGTGTGTGTATGTGTGTGAATGGATGGAGAGCTTATGTGTAGGTGTTTGTTGTTGTATTGCTGTGTTTTTGTACGCAATAAAATGCTATAATTAATGAGTTGTTCTCCTTGTTGTTGCTCTTGTTTTTGTTCTTCCACTGGTTGTCGCTTTTATTGTAGCATCTGCAACAATTGGCAACAATTTTGGGATTTGGCTTTAGTATAATTTCAATAATTTTAATAAAATAACATGTTTTGTTACTCTATAAAATGTGGTTGTTACAGTTTGTGGTCATGTGAACGGAAATGTGTTGTAAATATCGGCGAGTGTTTGTGTTGGGTTTAATGTGGTGAGTTGTTCGTGTTGGTGGTGAGTTTAGTTCGCTCTATAACGGCATAGAGAAAGAGAGAGAGAGAGAGAGATAGAGGCTTAGAGAAAGAGAAAGACAGAAGTGCAGAGGCAAAATTTAATGAGTGTTAAGAAGAATCTAGTTTCTATAAAAAGTGTTTCAAATCAAAAATACATGAAAAAAAAAGATTTCTCAATAGCTCAATATTCTTCAAACCCAGATCCACTTCTATCATCACCAGAGTGTTAGCAATCAACACCAATTGGACCAAAATCATGCTTAAGTAAGCACCTGATAAGTGATGAATGCATATTTGAGTAAAAAAACTATCCTCACTGGTGTCTGGTACTCGCACTTGATTTGATGAAGACCACCACCTATTTTCGCTCTCTCTCTCTCTCTTTCTCTCTCTCTTTCTCTCTCTCTAAGCTATCTATGATTTAACCGCCAGTATTTAATACCGCATCATTTATCGTGGCAGATAAACGCGATTCCCTTGCGATATCCTCTTTCCACATGAGATACGATTGCTCTCCATTAAAAGAGCCCATTCAGTGTAGCGGTGCTTCACTGCTGCCGGATTTGTTGCTCTTCACTGCTAATTAAGTGCTTCACATCGATTTGTTAATTAAAAGCGGTGGCTGAGGATGGCTGGTAGACCAGCCATCAGGGTTGCAGCCGGACCGAGTCATCATACAAATTGATCGAGTGGCTGAGTGACTGACAGAGTCACCGACTGACTCACTAACCGACTGACGGATTCCCTGATGAAGTAGCAGCTGCTGATTTCGATGCTGCACCAACTGCTGTGGTAGTTTATATCATGCAACTAAAAATCGTTATCCATCTATTGTTGCTTTTTGTTGTTTATGGTTCTTTTTACTTTTTGTTGGTTTTGATTTTTGTTGGTTTTGATTTTTGTTGGTTTTGATTTTTGTTGTTCTGTTTTTTCATTTTTAATTTTTGCTTTCCTCCATCGCGTGCTGGTGTGAAAATTAATTGCGACCTCATCTCGGCAAACAACGTGAACAACGAGAATTGAAATTTCTGCTCTGTTAACTCGTGAACGAAGGGCATTATTTACGTCAATGAGATATGAACACAATATACATATACAACATGTACAAACGCACACACACACACACACACACACACACACACACACACACACCCTCACACAAATAAATAACACACACAGACAATTCTAATGAAGCTTTAATTAAGCTCTACAACAGATTTGAAAAAAATATTATCTATTTTTTCTCAGTTTAACAGGCCAATTGAACGTGATACAACAAATTTATTTGTTTCACTTGTAAACTGAAGCACAAGCGAGTCCTTTTTTATATCTTTAATAAAATGATTTAATGCTTTCACGTAATTCTTGACGGTGGGATATTTTGTCTGTCTTCTTGACTTAAATAAGCTGGTACACAATAAAACTCCAATCAACGAAAGTAGACACAATAATAAGCAGAATAAATAGAAGACAGAAATGGAGAGCGAGAGGGACAGAGAGAGAGGGAGAGTGAGAGAGAGAAATAAAGGGAGAAAAAATTGTGTAGAAAGGGAAATCAATTCAATTGAGGTCATAAAATCCTCTTTCGTCCTCGACAAATCGGCTTTGATGAATGAAGCGAGAATGTACGATGCCTGTAATTGAGTTTGGACAACACGCTGTGAGTGGGCGTTAATGTGGGTGTTCTTTTTATAAGCTGTTTCTGAGAAAAGAGTAACAGAAATTGTGTGGGCATCCCCTGAACTTCCTTACGGTTAACTAAAAGTACCGCAAAACACAATTCATTTTGGCTGGTTTCCAATATTTGAAGGCCAGACACTGTTAATCAAAAACTCGTTCGTATTATTACAAGAACGTGCCCGAATATTTGTTATCGGATGAAGAGGGAAAGTAAAAGAAAAACAATTACAGTGAAAGTAATGAAAAAAGTGGAATGAAGTGTGATTTTAATCGTATTTTTTCGAGTAGTAATTGTAAATCATACTCGATCCTTACCTTTATATAATCTAAACCTCAACATCATTCAACTTCTTGCAACTTCAAAAAGATTTAATATTAACCTTAGAAGGTCCAATAATACTCTATCAACTTCTAATATAAGTACAACAACAAAAAGCCAAGGTCTCATTCAAGGAACCAACATGATTTGTGACATACAAACACACAAACACACATACACACACACATACACCTGTGTCTACTGAGACACTGAGACACACACTAATGGACTTTCAGAGTTCAAGTCAAAAGCACTGCATTTCCAATGATGTACGAACCTCAAACGTCGATAAGTGTGTATGTGACGTTATGCATGCATGTATGTGTATGTATGTGTGTATCTACATGTGTGTGTGTGTGCATGAGGTATTCGGTACACCAACCGCTCTTCCGGTACTCATTCAAGTGCTCACAAAACGCTAATGGCACCAAATACACTCACTCGAACATGCGGACGCACGCACGTGTAGTCAGTCGATTTCGCTGGGCGAGCGCAGAATCATGGACATCAGCGTCCAGCACGGAAACATTAACGGGACACTTCAGCGTCATCGGGCGTGAACGGGGACCGAAAAACGCTTGACCAACTGAAACCGCAAACTCTGCTGACAGCAGCAACAATTAAGTCCCGAGCACTCGTGCTGTGCTCGTCGCGGTTCTCGAACAGAACTCGGTGGCTGCTAATGATTTTTGGGCGAATTTATGAAATTTCCGTCGCTCCAAGGATAATTAATCTAATGCTAATGATTCCTAGTGACACGTGATAATAATAAATATAATAATAATAATACAAAACAATGAAATGCTTTATATAATGGAGTGGAAATAAGTGCCAAAGATGAGCTCCGTTTAATGACCCATTTAGACTACTCTGAACGGGGCCGGGTGGATCTAATACCCTATTATGTCCTCTTTTAGAGGAGGGGCGCTGAAACCCTCTACTCGAATTTATTGCTGATTGTTGCATGAGATGTTTTTATTATTCTCATGCAATAACAACTGTCAAAAAAACAACAACAACAGCTCCCTTCATTCAACTCTTTTAACAAATTGAGTGTATTAAAATAAAGTTGTTTGAGTTGCGTTTTTCTGAGTTGCTTTTCGTTTAAATTTTCCGGACATATTACAGAAAAAAGTGTTCAACATTTTGTGGTGACCTATTAAATGTCAAAAACACAAAACAACAGAAAAAACACAGCCAAAAAAACACCATTTATTTAGCAGAGACTAAAATGGCAACTGACAACTTTTCGACTGTCAACATGTTGATTTATTATGGCTGGAAGCGTAGCAGTTATTCGCTTAAACTATACACTATATTTTAAAAACATTCATGGAAAAAGAGAAAATATAAAACACAGCACATTTTTTTAAAAAATCTCCCCTTTTATCACATCTCGAACATTATTTTGCACACGTTTCACAGAGCTTTCCAAAAAAAGCTTTAACGAGCTCAATATTTTTGTTTACTCGTTATTTATTGTGATACGATAAATGAAATAGTTAACAAATGCATATTTTTTTGGTACTTGGAATTTATTTTATTTACCTGGAATTTATTTTATTTACCTGGAATTTTACAGTTACATATTTTTTTACAGTTTTTTAAACTTTGTACTATTAAATTTATACTCGAATGGATAATAAACAATTTTTCAAGGTCTCCAGATAACAATAACTTTGCAAAAAGTTACTCAAAACTACTGCTCAAAACTTGTTCTATTTTTAACTCGTACTCGTAATCGTACGTTCTCCACTCTTGAGTCTCAAGTCTCGAGTCAGTTGAACGTGTTTTTTTTTTCTTTTCCTTGTGATATCCTTGAGGTGAACTTTTGCGTGGTTTGTTGTTGTTGTTATTTGAACGGGTTGAGCGAGGTCACGATTTTCATTCCATGACTTTTCTGCACATAATATTTGATTTTTGTTCCGTAATATTTTCGAATTCGCAGAACTTGTTGTTGTTTTTGTTGCATAACTAAATAAACTTTGTACACGCTGGCGTTTTTTAATTATCGACCAAACAGTCGATAAAAAAATTAAAGCGAAAACATATCAAATGTAAGTATTTACGAACAAACTTCCACAGAGGTGGGCAAACATTTTGATGTGGGCGAATTTGCTTGAATGAGCAGGTACACGTTTTCTCATGCGTGCTTCGCGTTGCCCACTCCTGAGAGCGGTTTATTGTGTACCACGTCGCGACGTACAAAAAGTGTGCCACAGGGTTGTTAGTTACCGAAAATAACCGTTGTTGACTTTACCGATGACTCCGTCTACTTCTTGTTCTTCTTGTTCTTCTTGTTCTTCTTCTCATCGGCGGTTCATCGTAACAACAGCACTCTCTGGCGGCAGACTTCTTCTGAGTCGCAACTTCAACTCTGGTCGCAGTAACGAACTGGCACGTGCCACAGCGAGAACATTTTTTTGCAGGTAGCTTCAAAAAAACACGTTCTTCAACTTTCGACCAGCGAGACATCAGTCACCAGCAGGATTCCGGACGCAAAAACAACTGCCAAAACAATTACAACAACAACGACAGAGTTTGGATTCCCCAGAAGACTGGCCTTTGGTCCTCGTCTGAAATGCCGACGCACTCACACTGTACGTGGTGGCACCATGATGACTACTGTTGGCGCTGGGATACGACGTCTTGTTCCTGGAGCAGCGGCTGCTACCATTTGAGCTGTCCGCTGCGTCGCATACGTCGCACGCGTCACTGCTGGTCGCTGGACTGTGCCCCGGACCTTCACGTCTGCACCCGTTACACCTACCTACCGCACTACCACTCGCACTGGAAGTCGGACTCGCACTGGTGCCATCGTCCGTGTCTGCTGTGAGCGCTGATGAGTCACCATTACCGCCGCCGTCCTCCAGTCGCTGTTTCCAGGATCCAGCAACTCGTCGCCGTCACTTGACACGAGTTTCGAGTTGAATTTTAGGATACATCAGAGGCACTCGAAGGCGTTCACCGGAGGAAGTGAAGAATTCTTCAACTTAAAAATAGCCAATTTAATGCAATTCTATACTATAATCTAAGTTACTTCAATCCATTCATTCAATAAGTTGTTCAATTCAATTAATTGCACGCACTTGTGTTCAGCATCACTGAAGTTTAATAAATAGATATTTAGATGAATTCAAATAAAAATAAGTCATTGAAATCTTCAACAAGGTGATGGAAATGAAAGTTATTTTCAGGGTGTCAGTGACTTAGAGTGACCTGAAATCATGGACGGTACTCTCCAAAGAACAAGGAGAGTACCGTCCATGCTTTCAGATAGGAAAGAGATCAAAGAAGTCCCTTCGACATCCTTCCAGAATCACCTATAGAAGCCTCTATGGATAATAAACCTGTATAAACCTTAATTTAATCCATTAGTAAACTCCATCTACACCTCGATTTTAGATCTGCAGATTTTCCTTCAATCAACATTGGATATTATCGGAAATAATCTCGTAATCTTTGATCATTCAACCTACACGAGATAAATTTTCTATAATTTTTCTATATAGATGTTGAAAGTATTATTTTAAGAATCTAGGAAATAAGAAAAAAGAGAAGCCATGAAGGTCATGATAGTCTGACCTTCTTTCTGACTTGCCTTCCACTCGAATGATTTCTACAGGAACTCTTCCTCGCTTCCTGCCCTTCTCTCCTCTGACCTTTTAATTACTAAAGTGTAATTCATGAATTTATAATGAATGAATAAAGTAAATGAAATTCCAAACTAGAACCAACATGATTCGTAATTCATAAGCGATGATATTCGTGGTAATTAAATAAAACGCAAAATTATTAGAATTAAAGCTGTTTCTCTTCTAAATAAATAAATAGTTTCACTTGAGTGCATAATTTTAATAGTGTTCTTTCTCGTGCTTTTAAAATTCTAGAGAAATCTGGACAACAGTACTTCCGCCGGAAACCAGAGATGTTTACACGGCTATATTGGGTGTAACTAAAGCCAGCCCCACGGATGAAGGTGTCTACACGTGCAAAGTAAGTATAACGATATAATAAAATAAGTGGACAACGTAAGAGAAGAAATAAAATAGAATCTATTTTAAATCAATTTAAAAAACCGACTGACAGTAAAAATGAAGGGTAATAAAAGAGACAATAGACTATAAAAAGGAGACAATTTTTTATATATAGAAAAAAAGGGTTTATATATAATAGTAAAGATAAAAAATAAGATGTGAAGATGGAAAACAAAAAGAATATAAAGAAATCAAAATAAGAGTTGAAGTTAAACTTAAATAAATTTCAACAATAAAATAAAATCTTTAAATCAAATGAGTGAGAGAGATGAGTGGAATGATAGAGGACGGAAGAGGTTGGGAGAGAGAGAGAGAGAAAGAGATCAACAATTCTACGTTTTTATGATTTCAAGTGAATAAAGAATCAAAAGAAGAGAATCCGATGTGAAGAAGCTTTCACTCTACCAAAAAACAACACATTTTTTGGGTGGGTTTTTTAAGCAACTCATTTTATGTTTTATTCTTTCTATTTTATATCTTCTTGTGATTGTGATTTTTACGGATTTCGATGATGATTTCAATTGATAACTTATGACCTTAATAAATCTCCTAATAAATAAGACTTTTAATTTATATCAAAGCTGTTTGTTTGGCTCTTGGAAAAAGTTAAAAAATTTCTAAAAAAATTAAGAACGGAAGGGATTGAAGAGGATTGAGCGATTACAGTTTTTCTCCGAATAGAGAACTCATTTTTAAAGAAAATAATATAAACCTTTTATTTGATTAGTTGTGATTTATTTCATTTACGTTTCTTTTACTTACGAATACTCTATGTCAATTTTTCACTTCGAATCTTTTTCATCTATGAAAGGATTGATTCTTTCTTTCATATAAAAGAAAACTTTTTTACTTTCTTATCTCATAAGAAAAATCTTCTTTTTAATATAAATAAATTTTTTTTTTCCTAAATTCACCTCTTAAAGTGGAAATCATTATTCAAACCTTGCAAACTTATCGCTCACCAGCGATTTTACTGACCTTTATTATAAAGAATGAAAGGACGAAAACAACCCAATACAACAACATATCCTTGAACCCGTTCAACATGTGTTTAAAAATCGTCAGACAAATGATCTAAATTGTTTACAGAGTACTGAAATATGTTAAGACGTCAAATGAACAGCCAATCATTCGGTCAAACAATCGCACGCACAGGATTGCACACGAACGGAGAAGCTTACAACGGATTGAAGCCATGAGGGACAGCTTAAGAAAGCTTATAATAAATCAAGCAGGTGACTTGAAGGATACGTTATAATAACAAAAGGAACAAAAGCAACAACAACAGCAACAACAACAACAACTACTACTGCTTAGCCTTTAGCTTTGTTCGACGGATACCATAATAAAGCAACTCAACAGCTGTGATGAAGATTCAATTCAAGTTGAAGCATGCTTAAAGGAGGGAGGAGAAGAGAAGAGATGGGAAGGAAAGGGAAGGGAAGAGATTGGAAGAAAAGGGAAGAGAAGAGCGAATGAAAGCGAAAGCGGAAAGAGTAAAGATTGAAATTACTACCATAAGAATGGGAAATCAGATTTTTTTGCTGGTCAACTTTCTTTGTGAATAAAAAATGTGGGATGGATGTCAGGAGATCGAAGCGTAGGTGTGGGTTATGTCAAAAAGGATTTATGTTTGGCAGGAGTTCTTCTTATTCTTCTTCTTCTTTTCTTTTCTTATTCCTGTTCACACATCAGATTTAGTTTCAGATTCATTGCATGATTTTTGTAGATCATATAGAATCACTTAAATTTTCAACTTTAATAAATAAATTTGAATGCGAAAATATTTTTGCAGTAAATTAAAAATAGAAACACTTTCGGTGAATGCTTAAAACGTTATTAAGTATGAAAAATGATTTAAAAAGTTTTAATTTTGTTAAAAAATTTAAATGTAGTAAAATTTTAAAAATTTAGAAAAAGATGATATGAAAAGATGAAATGAAAACACTACCCATGTTTTTTCATTAATACGAAAAGAATATAAAAAATTGTAGCAGCAGAAGAAGAAAAAAGAAGCTAATTTTTGGTAAACAAATGATAACCAGAAAGAGTGTTAACTTCAGCCTGGCCGAAGTTCATATACCCTACACACGTTTACTTAAAAATTAGGCGTGGCAATGGTCTAATTTTTTTTCCTTTTCAATCTCAAATAGCCTGTGATGGCAGAAAATATTCGTGCCATATTTGGTGAAAATATCTCTATTCGTGCTCCTGTAATCGAGTTTTATTTAATTAGTGGGCGGACCACGCCCATTTTTGGTGATCTGGTCAGAGACAGTTGACTTCTGGACAAAATTTCAACCGCAAATTCGTTCTACAAGCTGAGAAATTGAGCTATAAGCATGGATGAATTTATATTCACGGACCAAAAGTAGGCGTGGTAATGGTCCGATTTTGCCCATTTTCAATACCAATGAATTTCTAATGTTAGGCAATATTCGTGCCAAATTTGATTAAGATATCTTTATTCGTGCTCCTGTAATCGACTTTTATTTAAATAGTGGGCGGACCACGCCCATTTTTTGTGATCTGATTTGGTCATGGACAGTGGACTTCTGGACAAAATTTCAACCGCAAATTCGTTCTACAAGCTGGGAAATTGAGTTATAAACATGGATGAATTTATATTCACTATAAAAAGTAGGCGTGGTAATGGTCCGATTTTGCCCATTTTCAATAGCGATGAGTTTCTAATGATAGACAATATTCGTGCCAAGTTTGAAGAAGATATCTCTATTCGTTCTCTTGTAATCGTGATTTCCACAGACGGACAGACAGACAGACAGACAGACAGACAGACAGACGGACGGACATGGCTAAATCGACTCAGGAGGTCACGCTGATCAAGAATATATATACTTTTCTATACCTGTCACGCCTCCTTTAATGCGTTACAAACGGAAGGAGTAAGTGAATATACCCTATTCACTTCGTGTGTAGGGTATAAAAAAGAAAAGAGGAAAATATTTATTGCTGTATCTCTTCTCCTTCTTTTCCTCCCTTTTCCATTATTTCTCTTCCCATTCATTTATTAGTCGACAAGAAAGTGAAAAAGTTTTGCGTACCCAAAAAAAGCACTACAATAAAAACAACAACAGCCAGTACAGTAACAAGAACAACAACAACACACACACATGTAGTATATACATGTACGTGTTTATCCACCAACAACGTGTTCATTGTAACCAAATCTTAAAACTGAGCCAACATATTTTCAGTCAGTCACTCAGTCGGTTAGCGTTGCCAACACAATCAACATTTCAATCGGTTTGCATTCGCAAAAATATATTTTTTCTTTTTATTTTTTAAAGATTGTCTTTAAAGATCTGCCAAAAGGTCAGAAGTTATCTTTGTTTCCATTTTTTGAACGTATACTTTAGTTATTTTTGTAGAAAGCCTTTTATTTCAGAAAAAAGGAGATTTCGAAGAATACTGCGTAGAATGTAAATGTTTCTAATTTTGATTAAAACAATCTTTTCATTACATTTGCATCAAATTGAATAGAATTAAATAGAATAGATGAAATTTAATTTAAATGAAATGTAACAGCATCTCTCACCTTCTCTGTGTAGTCTCTCTATCTCTCACTCTCTCTCTCTCTCTCTCTCTCTCTCTCTCTCTCTCTCTCTCTTTCTCCGATCTCACTTGTAAGTAGATAACTTTTCTGCCCCTTCTTTTTCTTCCTTCTTTTTCTCCCTTTTATTCTCCTCTGTTTTTATGATTTTGCTTTTCAGATATACAATTTCTGATCCTAGAGAAACCTTGAGATCCTCGGAGTCAGCAAAAATTTTTTCAGAAGCACTCACTTCGTGCTTTTCTATTCCTTTGTCCTAAACAGCCACTAAACTGTGAACTCGCACTCATTTAAAGCATCCGTTGAAGTGTAATCGGATTCTATAAGAATGGCGAAATCTTTTGTAGTTCGTTCCGTTACTTACTACTTGAACTTTAAGCCTCTCTCTCTCACTCTCTCTCTCTTTCTCGCAGCCTCTCTTCAGTTGGGATTTCAATGGGTTTGCTCTTCTATTTAGCTTGTTCTGCAATTTCTTCTCTTATCTTCTTATTTAATTCTGAAAACTAGAATGGTAACCAAAGTCTCTCAGCATCCTTTATCTCAGCATCCTTTATCTCATCATCCTTTATCTCATCATCCTTTATCTCATCATCCTTTATCTCATCGTCCTTTATCTCATCATCCTCTATCTTAGCATCCTTTATCTAATTTCGCTCTGGCTGCCGTACTTTAGAATGTCCTTCTATGTATCCTTTGCAGCGTTTTTAATGCAAATGAATTGAAATGTGTTTGAGAGCAACGCAGCAGAAACGCATTCGGGGGGAGGGGGGGTGCGACTAAGAAGTAAGATGAGACTGTAGAGAGACCGAGATGATGAGAGACAGAGATGGTATGGGGCCGAGATAATGAGAAATCAAGAGAGATGGGAGTAAAGAAGTGAAAACAAGTCGAAGCAATGAGTTTTGATTTGGCTGCAGAGTGTATTTTGTGGTCTACTTAAATTAAAAGCTACTCGCAGCTTGTGGTTCGTTTGTTGCACTGAAAACGCAGGTTTTGTAACTAGAAATCTTATTAATTGATTGAGTTAAATACGATTGAGTGACTCTTTTGCAGTCAGGTACGTTAGTTCATTGAATTTTATTTTATTTTATTTTACATTGAATAATTTAAAATAAAATACGTTATAAATCCACATCAAAATCTATTTGAAAATCTACTTCAATTCGAACCACTTTTTCATCTGTTCGAAATCCAGCTCAAAAGTAGATTAAAATCTACATTTAATTTTGAATTCGATGATAAGTCTTTCATATTCGCTTCGAAATTCCCGTCAAATGACTGATATCCGCTGTGGTAGCATTTATGGATCTGCAGGAGACACAATCCCCATAAAATTCCGCTTCAAAATCCGCTTAGAAATCTACTTAGACGTATATTTCGAAATTCGTTTCAGAATATGTATTGTTGTAAAGTACTCCAACATGTACATGTTTTATTGTACAACCATATGTAACTTTATTGTGAAGTTTATTCAAAATCCACTTCAAAATTTCATCCTTTTTCTACGAATTTTCTTTCCAAACTTTTGCTTCATTATTTTTTTTGCTTTTGCGTCGATTAAAATGCGATAGAAACTGTATTTACAAAACTTTTGTATAGAGACAAGAAGATTTTAAAATATTTAAGATACAAAAATAAATTAAACCCGATTTTAGTAAAGTCGAGTACTCTCTACTCTATTGTTATTGTATTTTAATTATGCAGTAGAAGAGTTGCTCTCTGTCTTTTTTCCCCCCTCTCTCTATCTCTCTCACCTGATTATTTGTCTCTGTTCGCAACTAGAGAGAACTCTATGTTTCTAGGAATTTCCAAAACACAGCTTAATGAAGGAAACAAAAATCAATGAAAATATTTGTTGAGAGATCAAAAACTAACATGAGGTTAAATGTATGTGTTCATGTGAGAGACACGGAAAGAGTACTGTGAAAAGGACTTCAGGGATAGTTTTTAAAAATAATTTTCAGCTCCATAACGGATGTCGCTGCATTGAAGGCCATCCAACCGACCTTCTGTAGAACAAACAAGCAGCAAATATTACAGCAACCCCAACAAATACAACAACAACATTCTGAAGCACATGTAGTTGTTACTGCAAATATTCACCTCGTCCTCAGGACTCATCATCATCCCACCGCAATCACGCCCCGGGTCCCAACCTTTTAGAGAAGCACATGCATATGCTGCGATATGCTGCAAGCAAAGCAACGAAGCATGCAACATTTTATTCAATTTCAATTATGTATTAACAAGTTGTACTTGTACTTGTAGTTGTTGTTGTTTTTTAGTGTTCTGCTGTAGTGCTTTGTACCTTCGAGTGAAAACGACAGACACACTCGCCTTCTACCTTCATTCTTTTTTTTAAAGTGAATGTGTATTTTGTCAGAAAATGTCTGCTCATATATTGTATTTTTGTATCTCTTTTTATTTTTAGTTGCAGTGAAATATTGTATTTTACTTTGGGCCATTTTGTTGACTATCGTATCGGCGATTCGTGTACAGTTTTTAGATTTTTATTTTTGATTTTCTTTTTAAATTGCTTTCTATTTTGTTTTCTAATTTAATTCTTTCTACTCCGCTCAGGTGCTACGTACGTGAGCCAATATATTGGTTTTGCTGTAGCAGCGAAGCTACGCTATATTCCTGTATAACCCACGACGTATACGCAATATTTTCTAATAACATATTCATATCCAGCTACCCTCATCACTGTCCACCCACCCTGTGTATGGATCTGTTGCATTCTTCCCCAGGCACTTTATAATTTATTAAAACTATTTCTAATTTAAGATTCTTGTATTTGTCAAAACTTTAAGATAACTTTTTATTATTATTATTGAATAAATACGATATTTGTTTGGCATAAACTACGGGATTTCGTCTCGTTTTTTCTTTAGCTCCATCTGAACTTCTTTCAACTTATATCGTCAATTCAATATATTTGTTCATGGACCAATATATTTGGTCATGGAAGCATAGATCGAGCAATAGAAAGATATAGTCGTAGAATTGTATCGAAAAAAAGCCATCGTTATATAAAGTCATAGGATCAGAGAGTCCTCAAACCATGGGATCCATATTCTTACACTTGTGAGCACATATGTACATACATATATAAATTCAGAGATCCATAGATTCATAGGGTCGTATACTCTAGAAATTCTAGAGAAATATACACATCGTAGAGGTATGGGCTGTAAAAGTCTTTAAAACTTGAAGTCAGTCTTTTCGTTTAAAGATTCTTCCGTTTTCTTGTAATCTTCTCATTCTCCAGTTCTTTTCTGTTCTTATTTTTAGAGGATAATATAGTTCCAGGAAAACTTCTACTCATTCTCGAAATATTGTATTATATTTTACTCTTCAAAACGTATATACAGCTCAAAGCAAAAGAAGAAAGAAGAAAACATTTTTGCATTCAAAGGCTTCCATTCGCCTGCTTTCCCTCCCATTCTCCAGCTTTCCTTCCCCTCCTCCGTTCAGTGTTTTTTCTCACTTCCTGGTACTTGGGCGACCTTGACGCATATCGGAAATCACTGCGCCGGCTGTCATGGTCGCCTATAATTATGCAGTGGAAAATAACTAAGTGTCAGGGGTTCAGAGGGTGAGGCGGTAGAGGCGGTAGGGGAGCAATCTGTGCTGAGCTCTTTTCTGAATTCTACGAGTTGTGCTTTTATTGTTGCTCTAGATTTTGTTCTTTTGTTCTATTGTTGCTGTTGCTGTTGCTTTTCCTGTTGATTTTTTTTTTGTTTCTGCTGCTGTTGCAATGACTGAGCATAACCCAGAAGGGCAAAAGCAAGGTTGTCCTTTTCACTATCCTTATGACGTTCCTTTTTCTTATCTTCATCTTGTTTTTCTTTTCAACTTTACATATGAGTGAACATTTGTTTTTGTCTTTATTGTTTTTGCTGTTCTTGTTCCTGTTGTTGCTTCTGCTCTTGATGTTTCTTTTGCTGATACAGCAAAAATTTCTGTTACTACGATAGTTCTTCATTTCGCAGAAATGAAAGAAAGAAAAGAAAGCGAATCACAACGTTTACGGAACTCAACCGAGCGGAAGTTGAGCACGTCTATTCGGGGAGTTTCTTTCTTAAAAGAGTGAAATTCGCTGTTCGTTTTCGTCTTTTTCTTTTTGTTTTTATTTTTTCTTCTTTTTGGTTTTCTTCTTCTTTTTGTTTTTCTTCTTATTCTTCCTCATATTCTTATTCTTCTTTATCTTCATCATAATTCTGCTACTTTTTCAGTGCCTTTCAGGTCTGTTCGGCCATTTTTATGTCTCTAAGCTTTAAAGTTGTCTTGTTGCTAAAGGAAGGTTTTCGAGAATTCTTTTTGTATTTTTTTTTTTGTTTTCTTTTCTTTTCTGAGTTCTGTTGAACTCTAATTTTTATTTTCTTTAACTGGAAATCGACATGTAGTAGGGACTTAGGGACTAAATACGGATCAGGGTCCCGATGATTCCGGTCTCTCTCTCTTCTCTGATGTCAGTATTCGGCTGGAGTAATTTATTTTGACCGGGGGACTTCATTACAACTCTTAACTAATCGCACGATAGTTACTACTTTTCAACTCAACAAATTCTTCCTTTTCTTCTTCCCTTCAACAGGTCACCGATTGGGGTATCGAACAGTGTCGTTCATTGCACATCCACATCAAGAGTCCCCCCCGCCTGCGTGTTGACCCGGCCAGCGTGACACTGAATCGTGGCGATTCGTTGCGGGTGCGCTGCCTTTCGCCCGGCAACGACGACATCAAACGCTACGCCCAACTCGGCTACAGCTGGACTCGCAACGGCCAACTCTTTCAATCCGACCCGGCCACAGTGATGTGGGAGGATTTGTATCCGGATGGAAGCATTTTGAAAATCAACAACATCCAGAAGTCGGCCGAATACGCGTGCGTCGTTTCGAACAGCGTTCGTCCGGTTTCGAAGAGCGTCTACGTCACGGTCATCGATCGGAATGCTGTTCGGTTGTGTCGCGCCGAGAGCGCTTTCGCAGTGCGCTGGCCCACAAGCGCCCCCGGAGCGGCCATCATATCCGAGTGCCCCAAAGGCTACGAAGGACATTCGCGACGAGTTTGCGAGAAGCGTGATTCAGGGAATTCGAGTTGGCTGCAACCGGATTTTTCGTCCTGCATCGCAGATGAACTGCTGGAAGTCTTTAAAAAGGTGAGAGCGGGAGTTTAGGAGTTATTTTGTCTCATTTTTTCTACATCTCTTTGTATTTATCTCTTTATCTCTCTCTTTATTGGTCTTTGTTTGTTTTTTTCCCTTCAATTACAGTTTCAAGCTTTAAAATCTGGGTTTCAGCAATCGAATTCATCCGCCATCTTAAAAGCATGCTTCGAATATGTCAATCGGCATCATAAACGGTTTCTACCCGGTGAAGCTGGATTTTTAATTGATATGCTGAATGAGGTGAGTTAATAAATAATAAATGATGAACCCAGTCTAAAAGAAAAGCGGTGAAACCTTCTCCAGAACTTAATTTCAATTTAACATTGAATAAAATATTGTAATAATTTAAGTATATGTAGTTTTTATATTTCTGATTAAGTTCGGAGCATAAATTAAAATACTCATCTCTTTGAGTCCCCTCTCGTCTTTCTTTTCTTTCCTTTTAACTTAAAGTTCCAATGAATGCTAATCACGTTTTTACTGTAAAAACTTTTCTTTTCTAAATTCAAAGAATTCCCTGACATTTCTGGGCATTTTTCTGGTTATTCTTCTCTTATCTCTTAAGACTGAATGTTAAAGTTCTTCATTTTGTGGAGTTTCACTTTCCCTTGTTTTTTCTTTAACGCACAAAGAAAGAAAAGTCTGTCAACCTGACAGAAGTGCAACAAAGTGGAAAATAATCTCTTTCTGAGTCCTTTTATTCACTTCTGACAACTCATAAATTTCACGAACGACTTGCAAATTCAATTTATAATAAAATTAAATCCCCCTTCGACATCATCAACATCATCATCATCATCGTCATTGTCATCATCATCATCGGCATCGTTATTTAGTTCGACAAATTTAGTCATCAGCATCGTCAGCAGCAACCATGACGGTCCTTATTAACATTATCGTCCTTATAATCATCCCCAACATCATTATCACCATCCTCGTCATTGTAATCGTCGTTATCATGTTGAATCATTTTGTACCTCGTTAACAACATTATTATCGTTTATTTCAGAAAAATAAATGATAACGGTTTTCTTATAATTCTGATTTAATGTTGAATGTTGTTGGTAACCTCATAGAAGAGGGAAGGGGAAGTGTTGAGGGTGGTGACTGGTTTGCGAGGAAGAGAGAGAGAGAGGGAGAGAGAGACATAGAGCGAGAGAGAAAGAGGGAGAGAGAGAGAGAGAGGGAGAGAGAGAGGGAGAGGAAGCGTGAGAGAGGGAGAGATATAGAGAGACCTTTAACCTTGTTGTCTTATGATTCCATTATACAGGTTGACCTCAGAAGGTTACTGAATTCAGTTGTTCTTTTTTGTTGTTATTGTTTCTCCGTTGATGTTGATAATTAACTTGGCTGATGATGATGGTTGGCTGATGATGATGCTTGGCTGATGATCGAAAAAACGAATTTGCATTTTAATTGAATTCATATTCGACTTTCGAGGTTTCGTATATTAACAGTTATTAAATATGCAAAGTATTCAAAATTAAAAGAACATCTCATTAAAAACAGACATGTTAAAGAGAAATAATAAAAGATATAATAATAATAATAATAATAACAACAAAAATAAAAATAATACGAATACTAGTAATAATAATATTCATAATAATATTATATTATTGATAATAATAATAATATTGTAATAATAATAACAATAATATTAATATTTTTAAAATAACAACGATGTAACTTTTTAGAATTTCTCAAATTTTCCCCGACTTTTCAAAGAATTCCAAAGCGGTCACAATTAGAAACAGAAACCCCGCCCCCGTAAAACTTCCCACTTTAAAAGTTTTCTCGTACTTAAAAAGTTTCGCAACTTTAAAATGTCGATCTGCTGCTGTGACTCTAAGCGACCCATTTGTCAAAATCCTCTCCCACCCTCGCTTTCTCTGCCCCACCCAAAAGCACTCAAAAACCATTTGCTGCATCTTTCAACTTTCGTCGTTCATATTTTTCCCCTTTTCCTCCCTCTATTTTGGGTTCTTTCTGTTTTCTTTCCCCCTCTCGTGCTTTCTTTCATTATTTTGAACAAGTAAATCCAACAAAAATCCTTTCTACACAAAAACTCTGCTCCAAAAAGATTTGCAATTTTTTTATTTAATGTGGCACAAATTTTTTCACCCAACACTTGTATGTCATTTCCGTTTTCCTTTACTGCCGGAAGTTGCCATCGCTGCCGTCACTTTCTTTGAGTCTGTGTCGCTTTTTTTTACTCTCTCCAAGTCTGGATCTCATCACTGATTCTGTGCTTCATTCCTTCTTCTGTGACTGAGTTTATTTTTTCTTCGTCGTCTTCCTTTCTCTTCGGTTATCATTTTCTTTTCTTTATTTTCTTATTTCCTTTTCCTTTTTTTCTTTGTTTTCCTATTTCCTTTTCTTTTTTTTTTCTTTATTTTCCTATTTCCTTTTCCCTTTTTTCTTTGTTTTCCTATTTCCTTTTCTCTTTTTACTTATTTCCTTTTCCTATTTAACAAGCGTTGTCCTTTTTTTACTACATGAATTGATTTTCTCTGCTTTTCTTCGTCTCTTTCTCGCTTGTAGGTCGACTGGTATCTTCAGTTGAAGGGCACGCAGCTGGAACGAGAGATGGCAGCAGAGATAATTTTGCATATCCTGGATAAAGTTATGCAGAACTCAGTGTCGCTGAACAGTCAACAGGTAAGTGGAATAATAATGGAAATGGGTCAGCACGAATAAGAAAAGAATACAAAATTAAATACAATACAAAAGATGAAAGGAAATTTAATAGAAATGCACAAATAATAATTCATTCATAGAATTAAGAAACTTACAATTATACATATTTTTCCAGTTTTAACGAAGTAAAGTGAATTTTGAAAGAGTTGTCCACTAATAAGTCTATCTTTCTATGAAATAAAAAATGTTAGTTTAATTTCCCTTTTTAATGTTTTAATAAAACTTATTGTTTTATTTCTACAATATTAGTTCTACGACATTGCTTTTATTTTTAATTTTAAACAAAATTTCCGAAGTATTGAATTGGGAAAACTTTATTAATCAAATTTTGTGAAGTTATTGAAATAGAAAAAACTTTGCAAACGTATGTCAACAGAACAACAAAAAGAAAATAATAACAAACAATAAAAACAATGAAGTATCTTTAATGAATTCAGAATTCTTCAAGTTTTCCCCGGTGAAGCTGATGTACCAACAAAAGCAACAAATAAATGAAAACAACAACAAGAGCGCCTCTCAGCTGGTCGTTGACTCCACTTCGCTTGTAGGGTGCAATGAAACCATCAACGATGCGCGTTTTCCCGATGAAGTAAATCGAGCCACTTGAAAAAGCGTGTACGAATCCAACGTTTCGAAGTCGAACTTGAGTGGGAACATAATTCGAACTCACAACAACCGCGAAGGACAACTTCAACAACAAATCGACGGATGACAGCAAGTCGGGGAATAAGCTTCAATCTGTCTCTGTTAGTCTGAATGTTGCTCTGCCTGCTAAACTGCCTGTCAAGCCGTCTGTCTGTCACTTTATTCGCTCACTCGTAATTGAAATGAGTTCATATTTTGGATGATTGAATGAAGCTTGAATAAATGATTGGCGTCATCAGTTTTGTTGACAACGGCAAGTGATTGTTGTTGTGATTGGTACTGTTGTTGACTATGCTTATATTTTTACTTTTTTTTGTCTCCACCTCATCATATCAACATCGCAAAACAAGAAAAAACAACTTAATACATGATCATTGAAGCGCATAAAAAAAGAAAGAAAAAACAAAAAAACGGAAAATAGCAAAAAAAGCAAACAATTTTACAATCAGAATAAGAATCAGATGAAAAATGTAACTAATCGAAAATAGTTTCAATTGAAAAAGTTTTATTTTTTCATAAACTTTGCCGATGTTGTTCGCTCTCTCTTTTGCTAGTGCTCTTTGCATAACAGTCGTTTTCCATATCCTGGGTTGTCTCCCTCTCCTCCCCTTTCTTTCCCCTTCCATCACCCACCTCCTCTTTTCCACAACTAAGTTAAAACATTAGCTAACTCATGCTACAAACATACGAGTGCATTGAATTGAATGAGCTCTCAAATCGAATTCACAGGAAGCACACGAAACAAAAACAAAATCTGTCCAGGCAGCAGATCTCGCTGGAGAGAGAAAGGAGAAGAGCAAATGGATAGGAAGAAAACATGTTCACAACAACAACAAAGAGCGATAGAAAAAAGTTCGATATTCCACCCGATTCTCGATCCACCGACCGGAACAAATGACGTCTACTCTAAGAACGGTTGCTGTGAATCGATTGCTTGATGTATGATGTTTCTTTATTTTTCTAGTTTTAGAGTTTGGAAAAAGCACAAAAGTTTTGGGTTTTTTTTGGGGAAAACTGTTTTGGGAAAAATTTTGTTATTCATTTCCATTTAATTGAGGAATCATTCGACATTAGCTAATGATTAAATTAACATTTGAAGGGAGTAGGTGCAAAATACCAAAAGAATTTAGAAAACAACAAAAAAAGTATTCAAATCGTTGAAAAACGAACCACCAAATTAGATATAATATAAAATATATTAGAATAGATGCGATGGTAAAAAGAAGTAGTAGAATGCAAACTAGCAAAAGCACTAAAAAAAGTAGTAGACTGTGGAGGAGTAGTAGTAACGCACAATTTGTATTAATTTAAATTAGAAAGAAAAAAAACCAGAGGTTGCATTAGAAAAAGTAGTAGAACATTCAGTAGAAAAGGTAGCAGAAAAGGTAAGAGGAGTACAAATGATCCCATACTTTTTTTTCTTGAATTTGGAATTTTATTTTATAATTATTAAAAGCATTATTATTTACTATTATTATTATATTTATTATTATTATTATTATTGCCATTATCATTATTATTTGTATTATTATTATTCACTTCCAATCGATCCGAAGATAAAAAATGTACTGTTATTAATTGGAACTAATGAACTAAACAAGAAGTAGCAAAAAAATAGTGTAGGCAACTCATGAAGTTAGCACATAAATTAACCGCCGGAGGTGAGGCCGCCGCATTTGAAAGATGCCGAGAATTGTACTCTGCCGCACAGAAAAACAAGAAAAGAACAACAACACAAAAACAAGAACAAAGGAAAAGAAAAAAGAAAAACCAAACAAAAATAAAACCGAAAGAAAAACCATCAAAGAACAGTCTATTAAAGTAGTCAAAGTAGAGGAGACAGAAGAAGCAGAAAAAGATGATGATGCAAAAAAGTTCAACCAGAATCATAGCATCGTCGCTTTACAGTGCTGCCAAGTTATCAGAGTTTAATCAGTGACTGCTTTTAGTTGGTAACAGAAACAGAAAAAGTGCAAAACAAAAAGCCAACAACAACAACAATATTATCAGGAAAATGCGGAACTACATCATCATCAACTTTCTATACAGCACTTTAAATTAAATGCATTTGAATGAATTTTTAAAATGTTTTTCGGATCATGTTCTCTTTGCTCTTGTTATCGTCGTATTTCTTGTTGTTCTTGGATATTATCATCCACTGTTTCTATTGTAGATTTTTATATTGTTACTATTATTGTTGGATTCGATGCAGATTTGATAGGTTTTGTTTCATTCAACAACATCTTCAAAATTTTAGTCGCGTTTCGAATATTATTCGGTTTTCGTACTGTATGAGAAGGATTCAATTAGAGGAGAGAGATTGATTACTCATGGCAACACCTTGAATTCTTTTTTCGATCTTCATTTTACAATCTGCTCCTCTTCCTCTTCGTCTTTACCTTTTTCTTTTCTTTTCTATGTTTCCTTCTTTTTTGATCTTTTTTTTCTAGTTTTACTTTCTTCATAGTTTTTCTTTTTCTTCTTAATGTTTTTCCCATCATATTTTTGTCTCATTCTCTTAACTTATCCTTTGGTTTTTTCTTTTTTATTTATCTTTTGCTTCTTTTCTTCTGCTTTTCTTTTTCCGAGTAGTCTTTTTGGTGTCTTCTGCTCCTTGGTTTCCTATTTATCTGATTTTTCTTCATTTTCTTCTTTAATCTTATTTCTCTTAGATCATTTTTCTTGTAACTTTTTCACTGGCTTGAAATTTCTGTCTCTCCTTCACTTCGTCTCGCTCTCTCACTCTCGCTCTCCTCTCTTCATCTAACTTCTGTCACTGAAACTTTATTGGCCTTGAGGTGTAATAAAATGTTTTGCTTTTCATGATGAGTAAATAAAACAGCCACCGAAACATATGAAGTGGTTAATTTTTTGTTCTCTTCTCGTTTCTTCTTTCTACCACTTTTTGCAGAGGTTTTTATAAAAGAATATGCTAAATTGTTGTTGTTGCCCACTTATGAATTGTAGTTGTTGTATTCTTTATGAATGGTTGGTTTTTTGTCTTTATGGAAGTCATTGTTATTGGCTTCTTGTTATTGTTGTTGTTTTTGTTAGTTTTTTCCCACTTATTCCCCTTCTCTACCCCGACACCCGGCACTCATACAGACATCCTCTGGTGATAAAATTTCTAGCCGTAGTTTTTGTCCAATTTTGAGAGTTTTTCTGTCTCTGGTTTAAGCTTAAGTTTCTGACACCACATTCTGTAGCATGTGTAAATATGTGTGTGTATGTATTTATGTTCATGTGTGTGTGTGTTTGTATGTGTCTGTGTGGCTGCATGTGTGTGTTTTTATGTGTGTGTATTTATGTCACATTATAAATTTTCTTTGCTCTGCAGAGTTTACGTAATTTATGCGGCATTTTAAGAGTTACTCTATTCTGTAAAATTTTTTTCTGTTGCATTGTTGAACAATAAATTTTCGAAGACAAGCGATAAAAAGCGTCTTCATTTCTTTTGTTAAATTATACGGAGCAGAACCACAAAAAAAAAGAAAGAATGAAAGAAGAACAGAAAACTTTAAAAAAAAGGAAATTTATAATAAATATAATAGGTAGAGCACTATATAGCATTATAGTTATAGTGTGTATATAGCGGAGGTCTGTAGGGATATCAACTGTCCCGTTAGTTTCATGGTCCTAGAGTAAATCTGAAATCACTAAAATGCCCACTTTTAAAGCCTTCAAATACTTGTATTTTAAAGAAGATTGAATATTAAATGCAGATTGAAGAACCTTTTAGATGTTGAGTATACTTTCCTTTACTTTGTGTTGCTGCTAATAAACTGCTGCAAGCAATTTTAATTAAGCGCAGCGCGGCGCATGCATCAATCACTGAGCGGAGTGCAAAAATGTTGATTAGAGACAAAATATGCTCCAAGAGTGGCTCGCGAAACTCGACATTGTATTAATAATATTTATGTTTGTTGTTGTTCCGCATCTTTTGTTCTCTGTTTTCATTCTTATCTCTTCCCCTCTTCTTCTTCTTCTTCTCCTTCGTTATACTTGCAGCAAATTAAGAAGTTGCAACTCTTAACACAATCAGCAGCACTCAACCGTGAAACGATTGCAGCATCACAATTAGCAACATCAACTTCATCAGCGGCAGCAGCAGCAACATCATTAGCAACAGCAAACTCAGCATCATCATCATCACAATCATCATCGTCATCATCACAATCATCAGCATCGTCTTCATCATCAGTGATATCGTCGAATCCAGCTGAAGCTGTTTTAATTGCATCAGCTGCAGACGGAGAGTCCGCGTCTTCGTTCGCCTCTTCGTCATCGTCCTCACCCTCATCATCGTCTTCGTCTTCCTCATCGTCATCATCCTCGTCTTCGTCCTCGTCCTCGTCTGTGTCTTCGTCTGCTCCCGCTTCGTCAGCACCCTCTTTAAAAACAGGAAGCCAACAACAAAATGATGTCGCCTCTTCGCTGTTCTCTAAAAGTGTCTCAATTGTCGAAAGTGAACGCAGAAGAAGCGGCGGCGACAGCGTCAGCGCTTCCGGCGTTGTTACTGTAGACGCGGATTCTTTGTCCTTGGATCGTTTTAACTCCTTGCGAATTTATATGACATCCGTGAAGACGCTGCCATTCAACTTGCGGATTTACGGGTGAGTCAACGGCCATGAGCGCAGTTGTTGTTGTTGTTGTTGTTGCTGTTGCTGTCGTCTCATTTGTTCTCAGAGCGGACATCAATTAGTTGAAACAACAACAATAACAACATTTTCCATTTCATTCCAAAAGCAAAAAAAAAAAAAAAAAATTCACCGAATTAGAATAGTTTGAAAATTTCAAGAAGAGTTGCGAAAGAGAGGGGGATAAATAGAGAAAAAGCCCAAGAGAGAGAGAGAGAGAGAGAGGGAGAGAGAGAGAGAGAGAGAGAGAGGGAGAGAAAGAGAGGAGGGACAGGGAGCTCTGCGGGCAAATGAGCTGATTAAAAACCAAAGGGTTTTGTTTTTCTTTACAATATAAAACTGGAAAATAAAGAAAAGTCATAGAAATGGTTTCACGATTAACTTAATTTTGAAATCTACTTAAATTCAGTCACTTTCTTAAGTCTCTCCCTGTCTCTCTCTCTCTCTCTCTATCGCTCTCTCTCCCTCGTTTACTCTTTTTTATCTTAAAATACAAAGAATCTCAAATGTTTGTCTGTAGTTCTTTGAGACTTTATTCAATTTTCTTATGCTTAATTTTTGTGTTTTTCTTTCAGCGATGATTTATTCTCGGACCAACTCTATATGGACATCGGTCTGTCATCACGTTTGCTCAACATTATGACCAACTCGACAATATTCGCTTCTGTGATATCGTACAGGAATTTAAAGAGTTTTCTACCTCGTACCTACTATAGGCGTGGCAGGTGAGTGGGCCATTATGTTTCTTTTCAACATAACCACATTTCAGTTCTCTCGATTTTTCTTTAAAATTGAACTAAGGTAATTCAACTTTTACAAAAGATTCCCTTCGTTTTATTTCATTTTTTGTTTTTGTTAATTTTATTCTTTTCGTAATGTAAACTGTTCCTTGAAAATGTTTGAAGAATTTAAGTTTAGAACTTAACTTAAATTTTCAAAATTCTCATTAAATTTTTGGGTGTCAGTGGATCGGTTTTATTTTTTTTAATGATTAGATAACGTTTCTAAAATCAACAATATTCGACTATATATTTACCGAATCAGAAATTATTTGAAATTTTGTTGGTTTTCCGGTTTCTCATTTAATCATGTAAAATGATTTTGTTCTGAAAATTTGCTTAAAATTTCGGAATCGGATTTCAAAGGGTTTTAGTAGAGAAGCAGAATATTACAGAGGAATCAGAGAGAGAGAGAGAGAGATAGAGAGAGAAAGACAGAGAGAAACATAGAAAGAGAGGGGGACAGACTGAGTGAGAGACACTGATATTTAAAAGCACCATATGTAAATATCATTATCATTATCCTCTTACAACCATCGTTGTTGTTGTCATCTAATTAAAACTAATGCAACTAATTTAAGTCCATTGCGAAATCTGCTTAAAAATATTGTGTGTAATGAGATTCAACGTCGATGAAATACGCACCCATGATTTATGTAAAGCATGAGTGATTTGTATAAATATCATGAAACACATATTTATATATACACATGTCGTATATATTTGTATGTGTTTTATACAGACATCTCTCTTGAATTTCCCCCACACAAGTTTTTATGTTAGTTTAATTGAAAATGTCCTCATATAATAAAGTAATAGAAATTCCACAAGTGCGAGAGAGAGAGTGAAAAGTTACTCGTATTTCTGTTGGTTGTTGTACAAGCTAATTTTAATTTATACACAGTGCGTGTCTTTGTTACGGGACTCGTGAGCACACGTATGCGTATTTTTTTATTTTTTGCTTTAATTTAAAATTACTTCTGCACCTGATACGCCACAGATTCCCCCTCATTTTCCTCTTACTACACTCCTTCCACCCCCCCCCCCCCATACATCTGCCTCATCATTTCAATGCTTCGTTTTATTTGATTTTTCCAGCGATGCCAAGGATACGGATTACGTGTTGGCTTCACGCATCATTCAGACCTGGCTTTTTCAATCGAATCGCTCCAACGATAACCTGCGTGTTCCTCTGGATTTGTCATTCGAAGCCGGTCACGTGGAGATCATTTTTCAACATGAGAGCCTGCCCCTCGCAATGAAGGACAACGGCGACTGGCTGCCTGTGTGTGGGTGAGTGACTTCGGTTGTGTGCTCTAAAAAGAGCCATTCAGCTGGGTGCATCGAAGTGATTTACTGAACCTCTGACTGAAGCTGACGTCACGTGGGTTGAGTTCAATTGAATTGAATTGAATTGAGTGGAAGTTCGAGACGAAGTTCCACGATGAATGAGTTGCACAGTAGAGGAGATCCTTGCAAATTTTTCATTTATCTGGCTCATATTTCGGAGTCACCGAAAAGCTGTAATTGGAAAGGAAATAAATCAAAAATGAAAAAATCTAACAAGGAAAAATAGTTCGAAAAAATTGATATTCGAAAGCAAAATGGAATATTTTTCTATTTTTTATTGAAATAAACTAATTGCTAAATTTCGCTTATTCGAATATAAATTCGAAATTGTTAATGTTTTGCATTAAAACTCAATTTTATAAATGAAAACATTTTTTTATAAAGAAAAATTTTAACTTAACTTTTGAGCTTATTTTCGAGTTTTCGAAATTATCTTCGAATTTTCGAACATATCTTCGAATTTTCGAAATTAAAAATATCTTACCTAAAAACGATTTTGTGATGAAAAATCTTTATTTAATCCATATACTAACAGTAACCTAATGTTCAAAAAAACAAGTTCAAATTGCAAAGTTGAAAATTAAAGGGCGGGATCATTACATCAGATTTCGATTTCCTTTTTCTTCGTCCACTTTTTACATTACATGTTCTTATTCGTGTTTCTTCTTTTACAGTCACGATTACAAAGCGTCCTTTGAGTCCACCTGGCGCTCGGATCTCTGCATCACGAAGAATCTCATGAAGAATCTCACCAGATGCATTTGTCCACTTTCGGGTACCTACGTCGTCATGCTAACGAAGCGGAATTTTAACGTAAGTTTGTGAAAAACAAAAATAAAAAAACACACAAAACTAAAGGTTACTAAAACTTATGTGCTAGGGAAGAACTGTTTAGAAAGACATCGAAGACACGAAGTAACTGAATAAGAGCATAAATGAGAAGAAAAAAAAACACAAAAAATTTTTAATTGTATAAAAATTTTGTGAAAAATTCGTAAATAATTAAAGTAAAAAAAAATTGAATAGAAAAGCAACCATTAATGGTGAAAAACCCAAAGAAAAAACTTACTGCTGTTGTTGTTTTTGTTGTGTTGTTCACAGTTCGTGGCCACGTCACGTGAAGTTCAACGTGAAGAAGCTTACCCGCACGAAAGTGGCTTTGAACAACTCAAATGAGACACAAACACACACATAAAAACACAAATACACACACATAAACACACAAACACTCTCAATACATACAAAAAACTGGCAAAAAGTGCAGATGTGATTGTAAAATAAATTTTAACGACGACTTCCGCTCGAACAACTTCCGCTTCTTTCAGCGTAAAGTGAGTTTTGTTGTAGCTGCCTTTTTCTATCTCTCTCTCTCTCTCTCTCTCTCCTCTCCTCTTCTCTTTTGTTGTTGTTATTGTACTTAATTTTGATACTGCTGCTGTTCTCCTTCTTTGTGTCTTTTTATGTTCTTTTTTCGTTTTTCTTTCAATTTGTTCCTTTTTACTTTTATTTTTATTCCTTTAAATTCTTCTTAGTTCTGTTCATTTATTTTCTCATTTATTTACTTATTTTTTCCTTTTTCTTATTGCTTTTGTATAGTTTTAACTTTGAAGCCGCTGTTTAAGCTTAGTTAGTTTTTCGTTTACGCCAGAAATGACGGTCATTCCTTTTAAGGTCCTCACACAAAACTTAGTTAACTCAGAGTCGATAAATAAAATGAAATCTTAAAAGTGATTTAAATTCAAATTTCTTCATTTTCGTTGTTGTTTAATTCTTTGTTTCGCATTTAATTTCAGTCATCGATGCCACACCCATCGCAACGACAGCCCATCTTCGTTATCATCAGCTGCGGCTGCTGTCTGCTGCAGTCGTGTACCGCGTTCGCCATCTTGTTGCCGATCTGGTACAACCGGAAGTGCGCCATCACATTCCTCAAGATGCAGTTCTGCGTCTCCACGTCGAGCGTGATGCTGATTTTCCTGCTGGGTTTCTTGAAAATGTTGCCAGTGGTACGTTTCCATAAAGTATCCATAAAATATATAATAAAACAATAGAAAAGTTTTAAAACAAACTAACTAAAGAAATAATATTTTCAAGATAGACAAATTTTCTTCAAAAAAACCAATCGAATTTCTTATAATATCAAATTTAAAATAATTTAGTTTGCGAAAGCTATTCAAGAATTTCTTTTCTATCTCTGGCAACTTGTTCTCATTCTTCTTCTTCTTCTCACTCTTTTTCTTTGTCCCAGAATATGCAGGCCATCATCAGCTCCTCGCTGGCGTCGTTGCTACTTTTCGGGATCTCGACGCTCATCGCGATTGCGTTGGTGATTCACTTAGAAATGGTGCCCAAGAAATTTCAGCATCACCATCATATAACAACAACAACAAAAACCACAACAGCGACCAGCTTAGTAAGCAACAAACTGCAGCATCATCAGCAACAACAACAACAACAACTAGAAAAAAGACTGTCGTCTTCCATAACAAACTTGAATGTGAATAATATCGCAGCGATACAACAACAGCAACAACAAACACAGCAGCAGCACACTCACATAAATAACAACAACAGGATCAACAATAAAACCCACAATAACAACAGCAACAACAATTTATCAGCTAGCAGCATAAACGGTGCCATTGGCATCAGCTGGTTGCTGCCGCTTTTCTTGGCCATTTCATCGCCACTTATTTGCAGCATCACCGGCAAATGGCCAGAAAATTGGTGGCTGGAAGTAATGACAACCGTCGCTGAGACGTCAAGATTAACTGCAACGTCATCATCATCGTCAAAGTCCTTTAGTAATGCGTTGCTGATACCTGAAGAGGATGTCTTCAGTAGATCAGATGGCAGCAACAGCGCGAGTCTTTTTAACGGCCAAAATTTATTGAGTTCGGTCATAAATCAAAATGCTACAACAACATCATCATCTCCGATAACGAAAACCGCATCAACAACAATAACAAAGACCACGGCAATAAAAAACATGGCTGCTACATCATCAATAACAACAACAACGACAACAATGTCTTTGTTTTCACCATCGACAACTTTGTCGTTTGATCAGCAACATGATAGCAACATATTGAGCACTGATGGTCGAACAACAACAACAGCAACAACGATAACAGCAGCACAAGAAACTGGAGCAGCAGCAGCGATAACAGCAACAGAAACAACAGCGCCATCTTTAATCTTTATTATATTCATCATCATCGATTTGTTTTTTATTGTGTTGTTTGTTGCGCTCGTGATAACTTTAATGAAGAAACTTTTATGGTTGCTGCGTAAATATCAGCAATCGCAGCAACAACAACATTCGCTTTCACATCCACATCCGCTGGGAAAACTCAACACAGCGTTGAACCGAAGGTGAGCGAGTACTTTTTTTTATTTTAAACTTTTACTTGGTGAATTTATTGTTTTTGGTTAATAAAATTTTTGGAATATGACGTTTATAAAAACTCCCTCTCTGTCTGTTTCTTCCTTTTTTTAATTTAATTCCCTTTCAGGATCGGTTTACTTTATCGTTCCTCTCTGCTGTTAGTCATTAAATCAACGACGGATGCATTATTTATTTTGTATACGAACTCAGCGCAGGACTCGGGATGGAGCTACGCGTTCGGAGTGGCCTCTTTGTTGTTGGTGAGTTCTTTACACCCTATATTCCTCCAGCCCCCCTTTTCACTTGACCGATTTATTTTCCACTCAAAATTAATTAACTGAACTCTAAGCAAATATAAAATGTATGGAAGTAATGCGGAGAAAGTGAACAGAGAAAAGGAGGATGAGGAGGAGTAGGAGAAAGAAGAGGCTGGAAAAAGAGACAAGAATAAGTAAAGGGTTTATTAGGTTAAAAAAAAGGTGACCCAGATGAGGGGCGTGTGTCTGAAAAAATCTTCTAAATCAGAAAATTTAATTAAACAGAAGCATTTAAAAAATGCGCTAAGTGAGGTGAGTGTGTGTGAATGGAAGCATGCGTGAGTGAGAAAGACAGATGTGGGTCTTTCTCTCTCTCTCTCTCTCTGGTTCTTTCTCTTCCTCATGTATAAATATAAAACGAGCTTTTATAATAGATGAATTTACTAAAAGCACACTTTAAAGAAACCATGTTTTACTGCAGCTCCTAAAAATATGCAATGTTATTTATTCTTCACTAGAAGCACAAGGAAATACCTTTAATAAGAAGTTATTTGAAATTACTTATTTCTTCTTTTTTTATTGTGCAGTCATTCAAAGAAATTCTCATTTCAACCTGCTATCAACATTCTGTAAATAAATCTATTTAAATTTTAATATAAATTTAGTTTTTGTTTAATCTGTCATCAGCTCGAGTTTGTAGAGCTCTTAATGAGTTCCACACACAATCCACACAGAGACCACCGAATTTACTCTGAACTCTGAATAAATGTCATAAAAAATTCACGAAGAAAATAAAGTTTTTTAATTAAAACCGCCAACAAGAGGTTCCGTCACTCACACACACATACCAACAAACAAACTTTCTACCCACACATGCACTTAGCAAGTCTAAGTGTTGACATAAATATATACAAACAAATACACATAGACACACAAATACATATTCACATATGAAGACGAATAAATAAATAAAATCCACTGTTAAAATTTAATTTAGTGTTTGTTTCTATTTGTTTTTTTCAAAAAAGAGAACTTTTAAAGTCGTTGCATTAGCTAATTAAAAAAGAATGGGTTTTTAGAGCTTTTTAGAATAAAGAAAAGTTTTAAAAAACAACATATTCATTAAACAAACAAGCCATTAATCAAAAATAAATTTAAAGAGTTTTAAATAAAAATAAATCAGATGTCAAGAAAATAAAAAATTGAAAAAACTCATTTTTATTTCTCCCTCATTCGCATTCTCATCCTCACCATCATCAGCCTTATCTGTTCATATCCCTCCCTCTCTGACTCCGTCTTCTTAGCTTATCTCATTGCAACTTCAATTTTCACTTGTAGCTTTTCGTTTGTTGCTTCGTTTTTGCTACTCGTCTTTCTTGAGTAACATTTTTGCTGTCTTTTTCGTTTGATACACAAGGACACTCACGCATGTCATTCGACGATTTTTTTCAAGCATGGAATTTTCTGCGCTATTCTTTCCATTGACAAGTTTAAATGACAAAATTAAAACGGCAGACAGACCAGGGTTCAGTGATGCTTGTACTCATGTCAAATGTCAATGAACTGGGCCAAACCTGCTAAGTATAACTATTAAACTTGGTCTCTTGTACCAACCCTTATATAACTATCACCATTAACTACCATGTTTATTGGCATAACAACTGAAATGCATCAACATTTAAACAAACTTGGTCTAGAGCTTTGGGTCTAAGGTGTTGGGTCTTGAGTCTTGGGTATTGAGTCTTAGGTCCTGGGTCTTGGATCTTCGGTCTTGGGTCCTGGGTCTTAGGTCTTGGGTCTTAGTCTTGCGTCCAAGGTCTTCGCTATTGCGTCTACGGTCTTGGGTCTTCGGTCTTAGTCTTGGTCTTGTGTCTAGGATCTTCGGTCTTGGGGTCTTCGGTCTTAGTCTTGGTCTTGCTCTTCAATTTTTTTTCCTGCTTCCCTTACTATTTCGTTCTATGCTCTACTCTTCCCACTCGGTTCTTATTAGTAGTGAAAACTTAGCATCCTCCTCAAAAAATTCATGAACTCTTCAAAAATTCAGCATAATCATCAAAAACTATTAATAAAAAAGACCCACGAGATTTCCATAATCCGAGACTCCTCCTAAGCTTCTTCTTCGTTAAGCTTAAGCTTGTGAGATTCTGAAATTATCGCAATGAATAGGAAAAACGAAACATATTCTCTGATGTCTTCAACTCAAGAAAAGAAGCATAAAAAACACGGCAAAATTAAGTCACCCTTCAAAAATTCTACTTAAATCCTCTTTAGGAAAACAAAAGCAAAAACTTAAACTAATGCAGCTTTCTTTTTCCTTTTCAAGCATAATAAATACTGTTGTCAGCTTTCTGCAACGATTATCTCCATCTCTATCGCTCTCTTTCTCTCCCTTTTTCTTTCTCCTGCTATTTCTCTCTCTCTCTCTACGGTGTTCATTTTTTCTCCTTTTAATTTTAATATTTGTACAAGCAACAGTTTTCATTGTTCAGTTTTTTAAAAATGCTTCATGAATTCGTGAACACAGCGAATATATCAAGCTTTCAAGCATGAAGCAGCAAACAAGTGGGAGGAACTGACGCTGGTCAGGTGATGGATGGATGAAAAGTCAGAAGTCTGCGGCGGGGGTGAGATGGTTGCGCAGGGTAAAGCAGTAAATGTTCAAGCGAGAGATAGTGATAAATAAAATAGCAAAAATAAAAAGTCGCTCTTTCAAATTCGCTCAAATTTCGTGCGTTATCAGAATTAGCCGAGTTGCACTCCTCAGACACGCACACACACACCTGTTGCTGTTTATTAATAACATCCTGCCTCTGTCCTTAGGTCCTCTCAGACCGTATTTTCCCCACTTCGTTAACGTACCCAAGATCTTGCTACCTTGTTTTGTTGGTGGATCTGCTTATTTAAGTGATTTTTTTATGCTTCTTTTACATTATGCAAAAAAACTAACGTGGGTTGTTGTAGATTTTGACATAGTAGTGGCATTTGTTGCTGTTCTAGTTTGTTTTTGTTTATTAATGAGGTGTATATAGTGTTTTTCTTTTGGGACTGCATATTTTTTAATTGTTTTTACATTGTTTTTGATGAATTTTGTATTTTGTTGTTCTTGATAATTATGGCGATTTTGTATGAGAATACAAAAATAACATATGGATATCATATGGGAGTGAAAATCCAGTAATTAATTAAGTTGGAATCTAATAACAATCACTGATATCCTGATAATAATAAATCAATCATATTTAAATGAAATAATGGTGATTAATAACCATGTGTTTCTCTCTCATTCTCATCTCAAATCTGCCGCTGTTGAGTTAATTTAATTTAATCATAGACAATAATGTTAATTACACTCTTTACAGCAGTAGTAATTTAATTATTAAAACTTTTTTAAACATACTGAGTTTATGTTTATCTTCAACGAAAAAATTAGTTTTTATGCAGACAACGTAAAATAATATATAATAAGAGGAACAATTAAATTACCCGCTATTATAAAGAAAGGTTGAACAAGTGTTCTCCTACAAAGAAAGACGAATTCAACTAAAATAATACACAACACAAGAATTCCACACTCAAGTTCATTAACAATGCTAATTACGGGATAGTGTTATCTGATTCTTCTTTTCTCGCAGGCGACACGCGTTTTATTTACTCTGGCTTTCCCTTATGAAGTAAGAATTATGTACACTTAGTAAATAAACAACAACAATAATCTGCCAACTTCGTTGCTCAGGTAATTTTTTTGTTAAATGCCGAAAGGTATGCGAAGTGTACGTGTTTAAACGATCATATGCTAGTTGAAAAACAAAATTCTGTGGACTGCCTATTGTCACAACTTAATTTTTTTATACCCTTTTTCTCTAAGTGTATTTTGTATCTAAGTGTTATTTAAAAAATTTTAAATAAACTTACAAATACCAACTATACACATACGACTACATACCTTATCAAAAATATGGTTTCGCAAATGATTCTGAGATTATGACTTCGACTTCGACGGCATTTAAATCAGGTGTAAATCCTGTGACAAGATTTTGCTGCTTCTCTTTTTCAACTTCCTCCAATTTTTTTCCAGGTCGGCGAGATCTTGAAGCCACAGCATAGAACCAGTTTTTTGTTTCAGTTCCGCTAAATTAACACATTTCTGCTGCAGCTGTTCCATTATTGACTGTTTGTACCTCTGCGTAAACATTGTCGTCTGCATACTTGTCAAGTATTTATAACGAACAATTTGTTCTTCTGTCTCCGCCTCCCTTTCTTCCTTATTAGTGGGTTCTTCATCTTCTACGAACCCCAATTTTTTTCCCAGTCTTTGACACAGTCTGAACGGTAATCACCTTTTTATACCCTACACCTTAAGGTTAAGGGTATATTCACTTTGTCACGAAATGTGTAATGCATAGAAGTAGAGACTATTTCACTCTATAAAGTTATTGATCTGAAGAATGAAGCTTTGAAATGCGCTTAACCTGTGGTTCTAGAAGACCAATCAGATAACTTCTTCGTTTAATGTAGAATTCGGAACGCAACGAGAAGAATTCGTCAAGGATATCCAAGCTCGTGGAAAAGTGACGTAAGCAATTAGGTATTTCGTTGCAATACATGATGTTACTAGACATTTCAGAAATGAATTTTAAGATCTTATGGAATTTTTCATTTCTTTCCTGGTTGCGATGAAATGCTTCTGGCGTCATGTTATTACAAAATGTGCAATTGTTGAGCTACTGCAGTCTTTGAAGTTGACAATTACAGCTCTTCTAATCTCACTTCACGCCACGCATGTTATGGTTATACACTTTTGATAACATATAACTAACGCCAGTAGCCACATTAATCAAAACCATTGGTATCACCGGTATGAAACACTTTGGTTTGATTTTTCGTCCAGTCTCGAATTCGTAATTTAAGACCACACTATCGTCTGAGTGGTAAATAAGAGGGACCAGTTTAGAGATCTTTGCCGAAATATAGGAGGCACTAGATGCATTTTTGCCACTTACACGTGTACCAAAAGTACCCTTAGGCTTCAATAGGTTACTTACAACATTTAGTTTAGTTTCAAACATTAATTAAACATTTTAGTAATTTTCTGATATAATAATAATTTGGACAATTTTCAAACAGTTTTCTAAACAGCATTCGAAATAAACACAAATAAAGACCAGTGCGATTAACGGCAGTGTGTGTTGATATTGTTGGAGCATACATAATTTTAACCTATTTTGTAATTTGGCGATTTTGTATTATTGCGATAATTGGTGTGATTGTTCATCACGTTGTTTTCAGAATTTGTTTTTCTCATAAGACAGCCGTACACAATTTTGCGACTACCTAACTTGAGCCCATCAATAACGTTGACTATATTGCACGTCCTTAAGGCAATGCAATATCTACTTCATTCGATATTTATAAATCCGGTATACGTTACTGCCTTTCGGCCGAAGGCTTTTCCGTTTCATTTTCTCCATTTCTGATGTCCATAGTTCCTGGCGCTCCAGACTCATGTCTTTGGAAAACGCCATGCGAACTGTTTCATCATCAATCCTGCCATTGTATTTCAACATTATAATATTATTTTCTTTCAGCATGTTCTTTCTCTTCCAAACACGAATAGTCCAAACCTTTATAATATTTAACGTTGTACTTTGGAGTGCCAAGTGTACGGTTCTTCCTCTTCTCGTACTCCGGCTTGGAGTACAACAGCAGCTCTTCGCTAATTCTAATCGCTTTTATTAATAGAGTAATAAATTTATATATGACATTTAAACATAAAATTTCAGACCAATATGTGTGCACGAAATTTATAATTAATGCTGTGATGTGTGAGCCATCCATATCCTGGCCTGTGAGTAAAATTATTTTCCTATATAAGAGATTTAATAGTGTCATTGGTGAGGTATTTTTTATTTCCCTCAAATCCAATTAATTTGCACAAATTTTTAATAGTAACATTTTTGCAAGCACTCGCGAATGTTGAGTTGCGTATACATACATATTTAACAGTTTTCCAGACCATAAAATTTCCCTCCGAATAACCCAGCCATAACAAATTCCTTGGCTGAGTTTCCTTCGATAAGGAACAAGCTGCACTTATAGGAGTACTTACCACTTACCTCTTCTAATTTTGCAACATTTATTTTTGATGTTAATATTGGTGTTGTTATAGCTGTTGATGTTTCTGTTGCTATTATATGGTGGAAGAACGGTTAAAAGTACCTCCACAGATGTCACACTTGTGGATTTTTTCAGCATGACAACGTCGGTGGTTTTTGCGTTTCATCTTTGTATGAAGCGATATGACATTTGTTGGAATTTATTTTTTTTTTGTTCCTAGCTAAGCCTAACGTTAAGTGGGAAAATGAGAAAATTATTGAATAATTTTAATTAAGAAAATGAAAAATTTATTAAATAATTTCATTCATTAAATTTAATGAATTTAAATGTAATTTACAATTCTAAACCCTACAAGTGTATGTTGTGGCATCTCCAGGTGAAGAAAAAACCAACCATTGAACCTTGGTTTACTTCATCCACAGTCAGTACTTTTTATTCCCTACTTAAAAGCTACATAATCTAAAAATCCATACTAAGATGGCTGTTTCGTAGGTCCTTTCTCTCGATCGAAAAACTAACACGATTAAAAAACATGTCTAATCTGACTATATTATTTTGAAAATAAATAATAAAATAATAGAACATGATAACATAAAATAAAACCAATAAGATAACACAGTAAAGTGACATGAAATAAAATCAATCAAAAAAAATAATAAGAATATAAAATAAATTAATAAACCATCAAACCAAATAAAACATTAGTACAACAACAAAAATAATACAATGAAAACAAAAATGAAAAACCATTAATGTATTAATGTTTGGAATGTACTGCACACGTGTGCTGCCCATCCCACAATGTGCCCCATAGAGTGCTGCCTCATAGAGCCGCCAATTTAATAAATACTAAATTACTTAATGCTAGAAATGTAAACATAAATTATATAATGAAATATAAATATACTAAACTAAACTAAATTAATTATACATAAAAAAATATAGAAAAAAGGGTTGAAATTAATTAAATATGAAGATAGAAGATATTAATTAAATAAAAATTAAAACTAATTAAAATTAAAAAATTTTTAAGTTAAAATTTAAAAAATTAAAATACAAATTAAAAATAAAAATTACATTAACCCTTAACTACAGACGTCCGATTATAGGAACGTTATAACAGACCACCGGTATTTTTTACCTGTTATACCAAATTAAAAAAAATATGTATATAGCAACTGGAAAATAAATATATTATATGCTTTTACATATTTCTAGGGTTTCTAGATCTAGTCAAAGCTGTAAAATTATTGAGTTACACACAAGTTACACAAGTTTTATGGGAAATATATATTTAATGAAATATATATTTCCAAAAATATTTCGCAAAATTGAAACACTAACCGGTAAAAAATACCGGTCGTCTGTAGTTAAGGGTTAAATTCAAATTTGAAAATAGGGCTTAAATAAAGCGCTTGTCGACATAACCAATTTTGTTGTTGTTGTTGTTGTTTTTTGTTGCTGACCCCAACAACAACAACTTTTTCTGCTCTCTTGTTGTTTCAGAGTTATAGCCCTTTAAAGTTTGAAAAGTTCAGGCCTGTCTCTCCTAAACCTTACAAGATACCTATATGTTATTGATACTGCTGGAAGGGTAATTGTATTATCTGTCATTTATGTAAAATAATATTTTGTAGAAAACCGTTCAGTTTTGGAGAAAAATGGAAATTTAGATTTTTCGTACTATTTTTTTCCATTCATTAATTTTTTTCTAAGTATAATGTATAATTAACCTACATAATTATGTCAATAATAAGAAGGTACAGCCATTTACGTTTTTATAGACGTATATATCTCTGGAATCAGTATAGGATTTCAGGTACTCTCATAAAAGTGAAAAATTTTTATGAAAAATCGCGCGATAAAATGTTATCTCTTTTTTTAATGACGTTGGTTGCCCTGAAAAGGACAGATTTTCGTTTCTACCTCTTATAGGATGTCGTCGTCCGAGATATCCGAGTCTACAGAATTTTTTTCAGCTGACGGATTGTATATCTCGCCCGCATATTTGAAAAACTCTGATAAAAGATTCAGATTCTGGCTACTGCATTGTCTTTTAAACATGAACGTTGCCAAATATCCCGGAAAAAAGGATTTTATATTTATATTATTCCGGCAGTGTCGCTTTGACGTGCCGCCACAAGCACTCTATATTAGTAGTATGAGCACCAGTTACCGGATCTTTAAAGTTTAATGAATGATTCACCTTTAAATGGAGAAATCCCTCCTCCTCCAGGCAATCATAAGACTAAAAATTAAAAACTATAATGCAAATTATAGAAAATATGTTTAAATAATACCTTCCAACAATCCGAAATTATTGTTGTGTTGGGTTTAATATGTTTTTTAATTATTTCTAGGAGCGCCTCCTTCGACCGCGCTTCCACTGGCACTAGGAAACATCGGTTCGTGCCTCGTTCCACGCCTCCAAATACCCACTGACCTTCGACACAGCGCCCTCGGTGGTATTTCCGTTTTCCAAACTTGGACTCGTCGATTTCCACGACGCTACCGGGTCCTCCCAACTGCTCCGTCTTTTTGGTTGCATACACAACTACTTCCCTATGGAAGGAAGCCCAATCAACGGCGGTCGGTCCAGATATTTCAAGCTGAAAATTCAAAAATATTAAAAACACAATTCAATTTTATACATTCAACAAAATACCTGTGTTTTCATAAAGTTTAAAGACACATTCTCCAGCCATAAATGTGAAAAAGCAACTATCTTATATAAAGATAGTTGTGATTTTTCAAAAAAAGTTCCCGTCCTTAAGGACAACGTCGAACTACAGTACACTCGCTTCTTATTCACATTTTTGTATAGCTTCCTGCACAACCAATGGAAGCCGTCCTTGGATTGACTCCTTACTCCTAGAGTATAAAAATGTCCATTTGGGCATTTTATACTTCCATCTTTTGGAATCAAGCCCCAATCCTGTAATTGATGTACAATTTCTACTGTGATGGCACCATCAACTTCGTAATTAAATAATTTTAATATTTGGTTAAAATTATTAAAATTAGTATCCATTTTTATTAAATAATCACAAGTAATCAAAGCACAGCACAGAAATCAAAAT
The DNA here is from genome assembly GCA_949629155.1 of Myopa testacea. Taxonomy (NCBI): domain Eukaryota; kingdom Metazoa; phylum Arthropoda; class Insecta; order Diptera; family Conopidae; genus Myopa; species Myopa testacea. The sequence continues at coordinate 6,578,683 of OX451347.1, forward strand.
AACTACACCCATAAATTGCACAATTCAACGGAAACATACAACAACAATGATACGAATAACGGTAACGGTCATCATCATTTTAAAGTTCCAAAAGGAACATGATTGCAAAAGTAAGAGAATGACATATACAGAAAAAGTGCACTAATAAAATTCAAAAAAGTGCTGATATACTTACGCGATTGTGATTTTAAAAATTAGTTTTCTCCTAAAATCCTGGACTGATCGCGATGAAAAAAACATGTGTCGAAAGCTAAAAATCTGAACTTTCTTATTATTGGCATAATTATGTGAGTTAATTATACATTATACTTAGAAAAAAATTAATGAATGGAAAACCAGTAAGAAAGCTATATTCGGCCTGGCCGAATCTTAGATACCCTACACCTAAAAGTTTTGAAAAAAGTGCCGAAGCTAGGGTAGGGCGGGTGTGGCGGTCCACTCTGGGCGGCAGTTGTGGAAATCAAGTATTGACTTATTGAATTCTAGGAATTTTTGGGGCTACAAGTTGATTAACCATCCCGGGCTCCATGAAACCTAGCTACGACTCTGTATAAATAGTAGGCGTGGTCATTACCTTTTTCAAAACAAAATAGCTAGCTTAGTTGTTTTATAATTGTGTTCATTTAAACTTTGTTTCCGTGGTAATAAACTTGTTCTCATACTGCTATACTGTATATGTAGTGTAAAAGTGGGCGGACCGCACCCAGTTTTCATGTAATAATGTTTTTTTGTAAAACAAGTTGTTATCTAAAGTTTTATTCAGGAAGTTTATAAATTTAACAATATAACCCTCTTTTGCCTGTGTAACCTAAAAGTGGGCGGATCACGCCCATATTTGGCATATTAACGGACAATGCTACTCTATACCCAGGAATGAAATTTTGTTGTAGCTCATAATAGCTCAAAAACGAACGCTGATATCACATTTTTAATAAAAAATAGGCGTGGTCGTAGACCGATTTTGCCCATTTTCAATACCAACCTGCACACCACAAGAAACAATGTTTATGCAAAATTTCATCACGATATCTTCACCGGTTCTCCTGTGATCGTGATTTCAACAGACAGACAGACGGACGGACATGGCTAAATCGACTCAGGAGGTCACGCTGATCAAGAATATATATACTTTTCTATACCTATCGTCTCTATTTCTATGCGTTACACATTTCGTGACAAAGTGAATATACCCTTACCTTAAGGTGTAGGGTATAAAAATAGTACGAAAAATCTAAATTTCCATTTTTCTCCAAAACTGAACGGTTTTCTACAAAATATTATTTTACATAAATGACAGATAATACAATTGCCTTTACAGCAATATCAATAACATATAGGTATCTTGTAAGATTTAGGAGATACAGGCCTGAACTTTTCAAACTTTAAAGGGCTATAACTCTGAAACGACAAGAGAGCAGAAAAAGTTGTTGTTGTCGGGGTCAGCAACGAAAAACAACAACAACAACAAAATGGGTTATGTCGACAAGCGCTTTATCTGTTCCGAAAATAGAAATTAAAAATTAAATTAAAATGAAAATTAAAATAAAAGTAAAATTAAAAAATTGAGAAAAAAGTTTGAAATAAGACTTGGTTGGCCATGATGGGTCCAACTGTACACGAAACCAGGGCGCAGGGAACATGGAACATGACGCCCAACAATAGAACAGGCCCCTGTGCCGCTCAGCGACTGTAAGTAGGCCACATAGAAACTGTATAAATGACTTTGTACCGACGGCATGACGACCATATCGTCTATTTTCTTCGCAAATACCCTATGGTGTGCGAATAGTTTAAGGACTGAACGATCATTATAATTTTTGTGTTGTTTTTCGCTTTGTGCTGTTTTTGTTACGCGCGTGGATTTTTTGCTTTTGTTGAAAATGGGTAATCAATTTTATTTATTTGCTTACGAGTATAATATTTTTAAATAAAAGCAAAAATATACGCTATACAAACGTTTTTATGTACAAAAAATAATTTGAACTTGAGCGCAAACAATATAAGTAGTATTGAAATGAATAAATTTTAAATTTATAAATAAATGTTAATTTATTTACATATCTAATTTGTAACGTCCTTTTTATCATTACAGGGTCTCTCCATACTTTTCTGCTTTGTTATAAAGGCAGAAAGCAATCTACGTTCGCCTGCTTCCGGCGGAATTACATCCACTGGAACGTTGAAGACCAAATTGAATTCCAGTAAAACGAGTCTGGATGAAAATTATTGCAGCGAATCGATTAATAGTCCATTAAGTTGTAAGTATTCGAAATATATGAGTATGTTTAAATTTGTTTTATGTGCCTTTTGTTTTATTTGCCATTGTTCATACCGATCTCTCATTACTTCTCTCAACGCTCCTCTTCTCTCTCCAGTCTATGCTAATCAAGGCAAAGAGAAAGACAACGAATGCGGCGCTCCGATGCCGCTAACGACAATCCTGACAGGTCACCGTCACCCAACGCAAACGCATGCGCCGTCCAGTGCTCAGCTGCCTCTGACAATCATCTCGACAGCGCCGCGTTCGCAGATGATAACAGCCGGCATCCATGAACATTCCGCTGGCGTCATCGTTGGAGGGCGCAGCAGTGTTGATAGCTTCCTGGGTGGGAGCTTGGAACGTAAGAAACAACAAAAGCAACAACAACACCTACAACATTTCCATCATACTAAAGAACAACTACGTAAGGGAAACGCTTCTGGCGGCGGTGTTGTTGTTGTTGGAGCTGATGCTGAAGGCTTTGGATGTCCGGTGATGCTTGCTTCGCCGGCTTCTCGATGCTGCAGTATTTTAAGTAGTGGCAGCAACGCAAAGCAAACCCTCGCTGATGGTATTTTAAGTGATAATTCAGCGTGGCAGACGCAGGTGGACGGATTGTCAGGTGCAACTGGAGCAGCGGGGACGACAGGTAGCATCGTCTACTACGATGCTTACAGGGGCGGCAGCAGCGGCATGACAGGAAGTTTGGGGCGCAGAGGCACTCCACAGCAGTATCAGCAGCAACATCAACAACATATACTTTACCAACAACAGCAGCAGCAACAGCATCAACTTTTAAATATCGAAGGCCATCATGAATTCGTGGGCGTGGAGACATTGGATATACTTCAAGGCGTGGCTCAAGGTGAGTACCAAAAAAATGTGTATTTTGTGTGTGTTTTAATTAATTTTAATTGCTTTTAATTCTTTCTCTCACGAAACAATCACTTTATTTAAAAGTTTCTTCTGTTGTTTTTGTTTTTTATTCTACTTTCTTTTTCTTCTTAAGAGCTACTTTATTTTTTATATTTACTGCTTGTATTTTAGCCAATAAATCCAGATTTTATTGTTGTTTCTTTCGCTGAAGACAGCAACAGAAAATGTCTGTGTTACACTAAATAAATAACGAAAGATAAACCGAATCCGCTTACATACGATTGCACACTTCAAAGAGTTTCTTTTCTATACTCTTTTCTGAGAGTGAAAAAAGAAAAATTGTCTGCGTCTAAACTTAAAGAGATACTCATGAGTATTTAGCAACAAAAAGATTATTTTGTAAGTTTATGAAATGAGTGAATAATCTTTACAATCTTCGGTCATTCAACTGTCTCACGATTTCCTCTTGATATTGACGACACATGTACGGCTCATCTTCTTCTTTTTCATCTACATCTTCGTTAAAGAAGTTTGTCGTTCTGCTAGTTTCATCAACATCATCACCATCATCATCATCATCTTCATCAATGACCGGCCAATTTACGAGTAGTTGCAGTGTTGTTTTTGTTCAAAACCTTCATAAGTTTTCTTAGAACTTCCTCTAATCCTTTAAATCCTCTCGCCGGCAGAAATCCTTTCCGAAAATCCTCTTCATTGCGAAATCCTTTTGATGTCATTTGTCGTCGAGCTCCATATTTAGGAAATAGCTTAATCTATCTGCACGCTACAGAAAACAATCGAAGTTTAAATGTGTACCTACGAGGCAGAGTAAAGAGTGAAGAGACACTGCAACGTAGACAACGATGATAACAACAACAACAAAAGCGACTAGAAAACAACAACATAACAGTAAAAACAAAATAACAGTAACAACAAAGTAACAGTAACAACAAAACAACAGCAACAACAAGAGTCCTCCAACATTCACGTCGGCGACATAATCATTGTAGATGCACACCTTTGCTGCTGTTGTTGTATGTGTTGTTGTTTTTTTTGCCATTTGTATTGCCTGCAGCCAGCCGAACAGCAACGACAGACAGGCTGCCGCTGACAGGGAACCCTGCTCTGAAACTCTGTACAGTGGTGCAAATGCCTCGAAGTGCTTTTGTTTATATTTATTTTTATTTTATTAGACAGGATTTTGGAGTGAAGCTGTTTGTATCTTTGTTTTTTCTGTGTTAACTTACTGTGTACTCCTGTGCTTCGTGCAAACACAGGTCCTTAATGTGTACCCTTTTGCTTGCTGGATGACAGCCTGAGAGGCAGGTAGGCAGCCAGACTCGAGAGCCATGCAGAGTGTTGCTCCTTTAATGTTTTCCTACTTGTTCCTTGTCAGCCGCCTCCAGAGAAGTGACTCTCTCCCTCCCTCTCTCTCCACCCGTCATCTCTACCGTCGTATGCTTGTTTTCACGCTACGCCGATCCTTTCGTACATCCTTGTTTAGTCTGCCTTCGTCGCCGCAACCACGTGACAAGTGGAGTGGCTTTTTTCGTTTAACGGCAGGATAAAAATAAATTCACTGCACTGCACTGCGCTGTGTTGCGTTGCTGTCAGTGGCAGAACACAACCTCTGCCGTGGCTGCGGCTTCGGCTGCCGTCTCTCAGCTTCTACTCTGTCGACAGCAGCTCTTTTTATGCAGTGATACTAAAGAGTAGCTCCACAGAGTGAATGTGCAATATTTTTAGTACTTAACTAACACTGAAAAATTATTCAATTTAAATAAATTTCCTTAAAAACAAAAACCATTTTAATTACATTATTTTGCTTTTTTTTCATATTGCAGACAGCATCGTCGGCATTCGCACCAGCAACATGTTGGCAATGCATCAACTGCAACAACATCAGAAACAATATCATCAACAACAGCAGCAACCACAACAATTGGCTTTACATCACAAACCATTTCTGGAGGCTGGTGCTGTTCCATTGTCACCGGTGCTCATCGGCATCACCACCAACGTGAGTTCAGCGACTTCAGAAACAAACCACATGACCAACAACTGTAACATCATCAGCAACAGTAACATCATCAGCAACAGTAACAGCAGCAACGTCATAACCAGCAGCAGCAACGTCATCAGCAGCAACACTGCCAGCATCACCACCAACTCAGTGATGACTCAAACACCGAAATCACAGAAACGCGTCACGATTCACGAATCCACGACACACACATTCGATCCGCTGATGCCCACAATAACAGCCACAGCAGGAACCGCAGCAGGAGCAACTGCTGGTGATGCTCATCATATCGTGACAGTGCCGTGTTTTCCAAAAACACCCATCATAACCATAACGTGTTTATCTGCGAATGAAGTGACATCAGATATCAATAACGTGACTGCAGCAGTAACATCAAAAACAGCAGCTTCAAGTAGTGCATCAACAGCAGAAGCAACAACAACAGCAGCAGCGGGCACAAATATTGCAACAACTCCTCTTAATTCCATGGACGTCATCACACACGATGATGAGAACTCGATCACTGGCATGTTCGATCGTATCTCTCACGACCTCGATTACCTGCTCAACCGCACCGACGATCTGCCACCGCCGCCACCATCGCTTCTAGTCGACGACAATGGAATTCCGCCGCCGCCCCTGCCTCCCACGGGGAGCATACCGCCAGAGCCAGCGACGCCTGTATTACGAGGTGGTTCGATACAGCATCAAGTCATCATCGAAGAATCCGAGCAGGAATAGTAACTAGTTATGAGTCTAATTTACGTAAGCGTAAGTTTAAGCATTATAATATTTTAGCCTAGCCGAGCTATTTATTTTGAGTACTTACATTATGAGCATTACCAGTATTTCGATTTACTGATCGGAACGATTCCTAACTAATGATTATTTATTTACTTTTGTTATCAACAAATATTTTTAAAAACTAACTGCGAATTACTTGATGCCAAAGCGAATTTATTAAAGTTTGGGATTGGAAATGGGCGTAGTTCACCCACTTTTTCACTATATTCCATATTAAAGATATTCCTATACTTTATTGCCTATATAAATTTTTTATGGCACATCCAAGAAAGGTCATGGTCTTCACTTTATAACTTTAAACCCACTCTAACAGATCCCTACCTACGTATTTCGCGTTCCCATTGGCGCCCACTTTGAAATTTTCACCTAAAAATGCTTGTCAGTAAAACCATCCTTCACCAGAGTTTATCAGGATGTTTAAACCAGGCCAACTATGGCACTATTTTTGGGTTCATAATAAACTGGTTTATATTTTGACCAAAGTTTTTATTTTCTGGTATTACGAATATATCTGTTATATATTCCGAACTTAATGGTTGTCACTTGTATATATGTAAATAAAATAGTAAATGCATTTATCTACATCTAAGACTTATGTACATTAACACATATACAGTGTTAGATCTTAGACAGATCTTAGAGCCACATCTTAGAAAGAGCCACATCCTAAAACTATTAAAGAGATTATCAAAATAAATGTACGACTACGTAAAGAATAAATCCGAGGTTTGTGTATATAAAAGTTGAGCAAAAGGAAAAGAAGTCAGAATAAGAATTTATAGAGTTAGTTAGAATTCTAGAGTTAAAATTCTTCCATTATATTAGATGTGATTAATAAAAGAATGATTTCAAAATACAGATATTAAATGAAGTTAAATTAAATTAAAGAGACTACGCAAAGATAGTGAAATGGTTTTAAAGGAGTCACATGAATAAAAATGATAAAAAGAGGTACATAAGGTGAATAGACGTAAAAGAAGTAACAGTTACAGGTTGGATTTCATAAAACGCGGTCAGTATATCATCATCATCATACTAGACGTGATTTAGTGGATATACGATAATTAAAAACATAAGGTTTAAGGATTTACAATATAAGGTTACTGAAGTTTTTGAGGTATATTTGAACTTGTAAATAATACGTGGTACTAATTATATATTTCATTATTTATAAGCAAATATTTTACAAAACAAATACATTGAAACTGAAAATTAAAAGTAAGATTGATTACTAATGTAAATAATTTAATCATGATCAGATTCACATAAATCATTTACATGTAAGTCTGCTGACGTCTTTTATAAATGTAATGTAATGTAATATTTCATAAAAGTGATCAAGTTTTAATATATGTATGTCTGTGTGATCTCTGTTATTTTCATTTTTAAAAAAGCGGAGATTTTATTAACATTTACAACAACTACTATAGTGGTAAGATATTACATAGTAAGTTCAACTTTATGTGTAAATTATAATGATGATGATTCTAGAGATGTGTAAATATATACATATAATAAAAATCATTTATATTAACATAATCATTAAAATAATAATATGGTAAAAATAGTAATAATAATAATAACAACAATAACAATAATAATAACTATAATAACACATGAAAATATGTATTTAAATTTAGTTAGTATAAAACATTTGTATATTTTCAAAATTTCATTACCTTCAAATCATTAAAAGATTAAATAAATAAAAATAATAACTCAACGATTCATTCATTCAATCGCTCATTATTCATTATAAGGAATTGTGAATTTCTTTTAGAAATACTCAGAAAAAAAAACAGAATGAAAACTAAAAATAAAAACTCTAAAAACTCTTTGTTATATGAAAAAAATGCATTTTTATTTATTATGTTGGTAAAACTTAAAATTTTCATACTTTTGCAAGGAAACAAAATACATTTGATTACAGCAAAACAATAAAACAAACAGAAGAGAGAGTATTAACAACATTTAACATGAAAGAAAAGCAAATTAAAAGTAAGTTCATTTAAAGTTAAGTATTAAAATTTAGTCACGTGTCCGGCAAAATAGATGACGTCCCTGCTGCGGATGGCGAAATAAAATGGATGATCCGCTCGAAAGAATTTCTTACGCGAGTCGATGCAGTTGCTGAGGACGATGGGTTTGTTAGCTATACGAGGGAAATATTCATACATTAATATTGCATATAATATGATGTATACATTAATATTTGAAATGCCTTCAAATCTTTGCATAATATTATAATATTCGAAAAAAGAAAAGTCCATTTATCCCTGTCCGTTCTTTTGTCTGTCTGCGGAGATCACAACCAGATCCACAGATTATTATCCAGATCTTTGGTCACGCCCACTTTTTAAGTAAATATTAAACATCCGATTAGAGATCTAAATTTCTCAGCTCTTAGTCCAGATCTAATGTTAAATTCTATTCGTGGAATTAATGTATCAGCACCACAAAAGTGTGAGTAAATGGGCCCACAAAAAATGGTGATCCGTGATCCGCCCTTTGAATTCAACTATAAAATTATCCTTCGGGTGTATGAGGGTACATGAGTTTCGACCAGGCCAAGGTTAATATTACTTTGTTTTTTACTCTTTTAGATTTTAGAATTGAAAACATTTGCTTTTATATTCACTCACCTACTTTCACTGGAGCTTCCGAACCAGATTCATTTACTTCTATGCAAACCTTGTGGAGAATATCGTCGATTGGCAACACTTCTTTGGAATTGGGTTCTTTAAGCATATGACTGAAATTGGCTCCATTACTAAAGATCGTAGAGATGCCAATCTAAAAGCAATATTAAAATGAGTTAAAAAATAAAAGAACGAACTATATTTGCACATACAGATATACATATATGCCGATGTCAGACTAAGCCTATATACCTATATGAAAATCTCTTCACATATATCGATTTATTTTGAAGGTATACTAAATATTTTATATAGTAACTGACTCTACCTGCTTCAGCGTTTCCCTGAGACGGATCCCGAAGTCGATACGGAATTTCGGCAACAACACCTGAACACTCTCCATCTGCATGCGTTCGACAAGATCGCACAAGTCGACGCCACTCAGCAGCTGTTCTAAATCGTTCAGACCATCGCGACGATTGGGCAACACCACCAACATGGCCAACTCCTCCTCGTGCTCGTAGGGCAGCTCAATAGCGCGGGCGTCCAGTTCACGAAATTCACCGAACTTGACGAACATATCATCGTCGAACATCATCGGCACCGTTCGCAGCAGCTGTTCGCCGTTGGCCAAATCGGTGCAGAAGTCGTAGCTGCCGGAGCGATAGGCGCTGAAGGGCAGGAACCACTTGCTCTGGAAGCAGGCCACATTGAGAACTACAGCGCGTGCCACCGACGTCTGCTCTCTGCTGCCGAATAATAAGTCTTCCGTTATTTCGGTTGCTGACGATGATGATGATGACATCCTGTCAAATGGCGGCATCTGCTGCAAGCTGCTGTTGATATTCTGCAGCAGCGTCACTTTATTCGAGAGTGCGATGTTTTCTGCTGTCGTGTGAAAGTATTTGAGCGCCACTCTCTTGAATTCCTCCGATATGGCGACGTCTTCCGCCAGCAGAATGCGCTGCAACGTAAGCAATCTTGTCTCCTCGCCGGCGCTGAATGTTTCCAGGACGTCCGCATAATAATTGGCCATCTTGGAGTTGCTGCCGAACCGTTTGAGTTGCAGTGCAGATTTCAATTCCTCGGCGCTGCTACCGTCGGAGCCGAGGAAGAGCAGAGCGAGCGCTGCTTCGAGCAGGAGGGGTGAGACGATGACATTTTCCTGTCGGTGCAGAGCAGCGACGTGACTGAAGAGGGACGCAGAAAAATAAGCAGGCGAAATCGTATCCGTCGTATTCGTGTTCGACGTGTTGTTGCTGTGGTTTTTCTTATTATTACTGCCACTTGAGGGAGCAGGTGCGGACATCGTGTGAGAAGGGTGGGGAGGATGACTCAAAAGTGGGCGATTCTTGAAATTATAAGAGTATATTTTAAAAATGTCCACTTATTTTGTCGGCTTTTATTTTATTTTAATCAAATAATTCCTCCAAATTATGGTTTCTGGTCTGTTTTTATTTTCAATAAATTTAGAACTTTTTCTATAACCAGTATATTTAATTTTTATGGTATATTTTATTCATCTGTTGGTTTGTTCCACTGGTTTTTTATTTTTAATTCTTTTTATAATCATTTATTTTATTTTTATAACAATTCTTAGTTTTTATTGTATTTTTAACAAGTTTTTATTAAATTTTTAAATTACTTTTCTCATTTGTGAACTTGATTCTTACTTGCGAGTTTTCTTTTTCTCCGAATTCATTAATTTTAGCACAAAGCGTATTAATTATTTTTCCTTTTTATTTGTTGTTTTTCTTTCCACTTCGCCCATAAAAACTCAAGATTTTCCACTTCCACGCGAACCCCAAACAGATGCCCAACTCTTACTAATCTAAATAAAATAAATACGAGTACTCAAAAGATACACATATAAATTTTTAAATTTATTCTTCACCAAGCAAAGTAGAAAATGTTCGCATTTCCACTTGTGCACCCTACACACAAGCGGGTCGCGTCATTAGTTGCATAACTCGACTATTGATGAGGTAGATATCCAAGTTGAATACAAGAACTTTAGAATGGCTTTTATTTTTATTATGCTTTTAGTTATTTTATTTAGTAACTCTGCTCATTCAGGTTCTACTCGTAGTCATAATTCAACAATACACACGGATTTTCTTCATTTCAATATTGTAGCCGTAGGGTCCAAACCCACAAATGTAGCTCATTCATGATCTTCATGATGATCATCTATGTACTCGTATTTATTTCATTTGAGCTGCTGGTTTATTTTTACTTATGAGTAATTGTGTTGTTGTTGTTAATGTGACTGATACAAGAGCATTTTATATGTTCTCATTTTCGATAATCTTCAACAACGGATCTCCGTAACACCCGCATTCATTTTTTGTTGATGATATTTTTGCTCTTTTGTTATTATTTAGAATATTCATTTGGGCGGCAGACTTCAGATATATTCATATATATACACGATATATGTATACAATACAATGACGTCATGTTATATGTGCAACTTTGCAATAAACAGAGAGACAGAGAGAAAGAGAGATTTCATTATACTCTCATTAATAGTATTCAAATGGAGCATGGAGCTAAAATATCGTAGGTGCTATCCTGTTGTTGTTGGTTTTCGTTGTAGTTGTTGGTTTTTGTTGTAGTTGTTGGGCTTTGTTGTTGACTTTTGTTGTTGTTGTTCTTTTGTTTTATCATTCTTACTGGTATTGTTTTTGTTGATTTCACCGCTTGATTTCACTTGATTCATCAGTAGCCTGTCTTAAGATAAACCATAAAACAAAAACATATCTTTGTATATCAATTGAAGATTTATCCTTAAAATAGGCGTGATCCGCCCATCGGTGATGACATCTGCTTTAAATACAACACTGACCCTTGAATAAACTCTACTCATGCCCGATAAAAATCAATTCTCTTTGATTGATCGCAGCTACAATCGATTTTTTATTTTATTATTTGATCGTTGATCGTTTTAAATAAAATCGAATCAATCAAAATGTATCCAGGCAAAAAGAAACCTTCACTCGTTTCATCCTCAGACGATCTGAGTTCTCTACGTCGATCGTCGAATCCAGACAACCAAAAACGTTCGAAACGGAAGGTGTCTTTTTTCGATTTCAAAGGACTGTTGGCTCCGGTGTTCACCTGCTTCTCCGAGGACGAGTGAGTAGCAGTAGTTCTGGTTAAGTCCATAACATTCAGTCGAGTATCTGTGAATCCTCTTCTTTCACTTTCAGAGGGCATGAAATGGAGACGGATCAGATCGACAAGTATGCCGCTTATTTGAAAAATGAGCACATTAAAGGTGTTGTAGGTGAGATGAGAAGACAGCTCATAGTGAGGAGTGTCCTCAGTACATACAATTATCTCTCTCTCTCTCTCTCTCTGTGTTCTTCTGTGTAGTGAACAGTATCACCGGAGAAGGGCCCACTTTATGCGTCATGGAGCGCAAGACCAACGTAGAAAAGTGGTGGCAAGCAGCCAACAAGTACGACCTGATCTGCGTGGTGCAAATCGGTGGTGCTCCGGTAGCGGATGTGATCGAGATGGCGAAACATGCCGAGTCTCTTGGCGTCCATGCGGTCCTCTGCTTGCCGGACCAGTTCTACAAACCCACTACGCTGGACCAGCTCGTCGGCTACTGCCGCTTGATCTCAAAGCATTGCGTATCGCGACCGTTTCTATACTATCACATTCCGCGTTTCACCGGAGTGAACTGTAAGTCCTCCGCGAATGAAGATGAATTGACGAAGAGATTTCAAGTGTTCCAATCAGCTTGCTGGACAAGAGACAAGTCTTGATCACCATTGATTGGTTCAATTGATTCAATTCATTCCGACGTTTTAAGTTGCTTCAAATTAATAAAAGTAAACCTTCTCCAATTTGTTACCAGTCGATATGGAGCGCTTCTGTGTTCAAGCACAGAGAGACATACCGTTTTTCTTTGGCTTGCAATATTCCTCGCCTGATCTGGAGATGGGACTACGCTGTCTGCATGAAGATCGCGTTATACTCCTAGGCGTCGACACCCTGATGGCAAGCGGCCTTTTATTGGGCTTCGAATCGGTGCAAATGGCAGTTCTGAATATTCGACCCGATTTGGGTAGAGAAATTTTCAATGCCATGCAGACAAACAACTTGGCCGTGGCCAGAGAGAAACAGACTATATTGAACAATTTAATTAAAAAAGAATTTGATAATTCAATTGCCTCGGAGTTGTTTGTAACCACGATGAAGAACTGGTTCAACCATACAAACAAAGCACATATTTCAGCTGGACCAGCAAGACAATTGTTTTGGAATGAAAAGAAGTAATATAATAATTTGTGTATATTATATATTAGTGTTCTATTATGTAATTGTAACAAGAGATAAATTTATGATTTATTTGTTTTTAAAGTTTCTTAAACTTGAGATTAGCAATTTGTATCTCTTATATTTATATACCGTTTATAAACGAAATAAATGATGTTTCTTTTTACGGCTGGGTTTTTCTTTGAGCTCTCCACGGTTCGCTATCTAATCCACTGTACGTCTTGAACAGAGACGTCTCTGCGTTCCATTGCTTCGATCGATACCAGTGTTGCCAAGTGATGTTAATATAACTCCCAACACCGCATCAAAAAAGTCCCCAATTTCTGTAAAAACCCCAAATCGTAGTTTTAAGGTACTAATCGTATACACCTCAATTAAAGTAGGGAATAATACGGGAGAAGTATGGGTGAATTTTTCACAACCTTCCAACATTGATCGGTACACACCGACTCGCTTAGTTCCGAGATCCAGAGATAACTTCTGAAAATACTGAGGGTCTTTCTTATTATTTTATGATAAGAAAACCGAAAATTTTCTAGTTAAAATGTAAGTACATATAATTGATTTTAGTCCACAATAATTTGAAACTCAACTTCGAAAATATTTGATATTTGAATACAATAATACAATTTGGCAGTTTTTAATACAAAATTTTGATCAGTTGTGTTGGTTTCCTATTTTTTAGACTGGGTAATTATAATAATATATTTTAGAATACAAAATAAGATTTAATATTTAATTTTAAGTTAAAAAAAATATGATGGGGGAAATGATTGAGAGATGCGAAATACAAAATCACGTGCACCTACATATAAATGACATAAGAATTTGAGGCAAGAAACAATAAATTTAGAAAAGTTATACATTGAGACAGATACACAAATATTTGGAATGATAAAGAAAAACAATGCCATGAGGGATGATGATAACAAGGAAAAATAAGAGTGATTCAATTCATATTCAATAATTTTTTCAATTCTATTCCATTCCTGAGTACCACACCGCATCGTGTCTGTATTTAAATTTGGTGTATTTAGTTTAGGAGTCAGCAAAGATGCTGACACCGCGAAAGTAATCAAAGTTCACTTAAAATTCTTACAAATATTTGAATTGAATCACTCTTTTACTAACTATAAAACATTATTATGATGCTCACAACGAGGTGAAATAAAATTAAATTAGAATTTAGATTCTGTTGACGACTGACGACTGCGCTGTTCGACTCGTTCTATTGGTAAATTGAGATAAATAAATCGCATCGATGCAGCCATCGTCTACAAATTCATTTCCATTAATTAAAACGTAAAACCGCCTTCAGGAGCATTCGGTTGGTTGGCATTAAATTCAAGCGCTCCATTAGCTTCATGTGGCGCTAAATTAGACTCGGTCTCATCGTTGGCACTGAAATAGTTCTCAATGAGAGCCAATGCTTTCTTGTAGACCTCCTCATTTTCATGATTTTGCAAATTCTCCAATTTATCCAGGCCACCCATCTCCTCAATTATGAGGCAGAGATTCTCGGTGCCACCCAGCTTCTCTGCAAGAGCAAACAAATTAGCGAGACCCGTTTGGACAACTTTAATCGTACGTGTATCCTTGGCTTCGAGCAAATCGCAGAATGGCTTCAAAATCTGATATTTCTCAATTAGATCGATTATTTGTTCAGGTGTGCCGCTGGTGGTGGCGTTGGTGACAGCCCAGGCGGCTTCTTTTTGGGATTTAAAATCACCTTTTTCAAGTACCTTACGAATTTCTGTGAAGATATCTGTGAAGACGAAGAGATACGAAATCAAGAGATATGTAAATATATCAAAAGACAGAAGAAAAAGAAGGGGAACTATTTAAATTTTACTAAGATCTGGAAAAATAAGTAAGGAAAGAAAAGAAAGGAAAGAAAAGGAAAGGCAACGAATCTTAATGTTCGTTCCTTCAGTTTAAATTTGAAATCTGCAGAAAATAAACTAATTTATTCAGTAAAAAAGATTGCATTCATTTAAATGCACATTCATTGAAACTTGCTCAATCTGATACCCTACCCCACCCCTCACCGCGGCGTAGACCACCCCTTCCTAGCTTTCCTTCCATTCACCATCACAGGTCCTTCTGTTTTTGCTTACCTTCATCAATTACAGCTTGTATCTGCTTCTGATTTCCCGCTGTGACGTTGCTCACAGTCCAAGCAGCCTCCTTGACGATGTTGCTTTTGGAATGCTGTAGAAGCTTACGAAGTTTAGGCAAACCTCCAGCAGCAATTACAGAATCAGTCTGAAGAAATTAAAACAAATTCAAGAAATACAAAATAGAATGCAATTCTATTGAAGATAAGTAAAAATACAGTGAATAAAATGAAGGCTTATTAAAAGATATCTAAGAAAAACGAAAAAAATTCAAAAAAAGGAAATTAAAGTGAATATTTTTGAATTGCAATTCGAGATCAAATCAAATGTTTGCTCATTCCACAATACAACTTTGTTCAACTTAAATTTGCTGTGCTTAAAGTAAACGAATAATATTCGATATGTTCTGGTAAATATAATTAACTGTGTACCTGTCAGGTAGAATATTCTTACTACTAAAGAATATCCAATGTAAAAAGATTATATTAAACAAAATACTTTATAACACAAACATTAAATGAGAAAACGAGTTCTTCGCTTACCTGCTGATCGTTGCCAGTCACAATGTTGCCCACACTTCGCAGCGCAGGCACAATAATGCTGGGTTCATCTGTTGCCAGTAATGCTACCAAACGTGGTACAGCGCCCGTATCTACAACAGCTTGTATCTTCACATTATCGTCATCGGTAACATAAGATAGCGCCCAGCAAGAGTCTGCAAGCACCTGAATATCATTGCTACACAGCAGCTGTGACAAAACAGGCAGAATACGCTTGATCTGTTCGAACGGTGGCGATGGATTCTTATTTCTGCACAAGTTTGACATTAACCAGACAATATTACGCAGAAATGATATCGGAGTCTCCACGTTCATCAGTTTAAGTATGCCATCGATGACATTGTGTTGGATGACAATGTCACGTGCAACTGCACCATCGCCGGCAATATTTCCCAGAGCCCACACAGCTTGCTCAGCGATGGTTATTGTTTTAGATTCCAGCAAGGAAATAAAGTGAGGCACTGCATTGTGATCGATAACGCAACGTGTCTGCTCTGCATTGCCCGAGGCTATGTTGGTTAGGGCCCAAGCAGCTTCGAACTGAAGCATTGGACTAAATTGGATATCCGAAGAAAGAATAAAACAAAAAACAAGACAAGGGAATAGAGGAAAACTTCCTTAGATCGCTTTTACATACTTGTCGAAATTCTGCAGAAAACGTATACAAATTGGAACGATTCCATGTCCAATCATAAGATCGATGGGTGGATTGCGTTCACGACTGAGCATTTTGCGTGCCGCTTGCATGCCAAGAAATTGATTATCAGGATTGGTACTGTTCATGGCCGCAACTATTTCATCCACCGACATCTGAATCGGTGATTGTCCATTGATATCTTTCACCGGCGATGTAAGATCATCCTCGTTGATGTTGCGACGTTTGAAGAGTTGGTCTTCCTTTTTAGATTTACGCAATTCAACTGTAATTTCATGGCGACGCATGCGCGACTCCTGGAATATGTTGTCGTTTTATACATGTTATAAATTACGAATGTTTCTAAACGCACAATTAATCCCAAGATAGATTATTAGAACGAAATTTAAAAGATTTGTTGCTCTGAGCATCGTTGTTATAAAATAAACGACTGAAGCCGGCACAGACAGCCGGCTATGATCAATAAAATAAAACTATTATCAAAACTATGACATCATCCTGTCATGTTTGAAATAAAAATTGCAATATCGACATGTATGGACAGCGACAAAACTCCTGGCGCTCTTTAAACTATGATGCAATTTGATTGATTTGGTCGATTTTCATCTTGCAGAACAAATCACAGACAAATGTGAGCACTTACCGTGGTGTTAATAGTGTTGCTTTTGTAGGAATCTTTTCGGGTTGCCTCTGGTTTGCTCATAGTGAAGCAGCTGCTATTAGCCAACAACGATATAGCGTCTCACTGAAACTGCGAGAATGGAAACTTGGATTAAGATCAAATCATAAGTGGAGGAAAACGTGTTTAACCTCACAAAATATTTACTGAAGTTTGCGGCAAATGAAATTGTTTAAATAAACTAACTGTCTTTTCACACTAACAACAATCAGCGCATTAAAGGAGCGCGCGTCAGCAAAGTCTCAAATATCTTCCAATGCAAAAGTCACACACTCACCTAAAAAATTGAAGAATTTTCCTAGCGAAGTCGGACCGGCAAATTCTCTGCGAAGAAATTCACTGCAAACAATTCTGGAATTGGATCTTTCCAATTATGTATCAGCTCCGTACAAAATCTTGCTTTTATAAAAATTAAATTATATTTAAAGTAAAGACTTTTTGTATAATAATTTCAACTAAAACTCGACGCCGCAAAGCGAACTCAGATATTCCGTTTGGATTTGAAAATTTCTTTCGGCTGAACGAACGATCGGCGTTCGGTTTCCCGCACTTATTGTTTTTGTAATTTTTTTTCAATTGCTGTATTGTAGCAGGTATCGTATTCTTTCTGGCTTATGAATTTCCTAATGGAATGAGGAACAGAGATGGTAAGATAAATCATTTTATTGTACAATTGTGTTCTGTACTGATTTCGTTTATATATAAATATCTCTTTTCCTCTTTCAGACAGGTCGTCTAATTTTTTTTTATCTGTACTATCCATCTAACTCTAAATAAATCATCCAAAAAGTATGCATGAGATTTTGTCAAAATAAATAAATAGTCTGTATTACAGTTCAATTAAAAGTACAGTGTGAACATGAGTGATAGTGATAAATATTTTTACTTGTAGTAATTAATAATTAGTTAGGAATTCTTCTTCAAATGTAAAGGCCTTCTTAATATTACTTTTTGTTAATGTTATCATAATAATAATAATGTTATCATTGATTTCATGTTATCATCAAATGGTTGCAGCAACACACTAAACAATACAAGTTGGCAAGTATGTTGACAAAAATGGAGAAAGAGAGATACAACGAAAAAGTCAAACACAATCCACAATTCATTTCCAATTCATATTTCCTTAACTTTCAAGATTCACTGCGGCTATCAAACACCAGATTTAATTCAAATTCCCATCAAATTGGAAATGAATTTATGGGAAATGGGAATTCGGTGGTTTTTTAAAATTCATTTTGGAAACCTGTAATGTTCGTGTTATTTTTTCCCACAACATTATTTATACTTTTTTTACACTTTTGTGTAAATTTTGTATAAGTTTTACACTAACTTATAAATTTATATTTTCAATAGTTTTTAAACAATTCTGGGATTTTTGGCATAAGTATATTATACGTCATTCGCTCAGATCCAAGTTCTTTTTTCTTTTGTAATAACTGCTATCCTCCGACGTCTAACCATGCTAAAATATTCTTTCGATTTCCTTTAGTTTAGGAGTGATAGCGATTTAAATTTGAACATTGTACATAATTTAAGGAGCGATATCTTCAAAATCAATTTAGATATCGTCGTAATATATGAGAGATTTTAGAGATCATTCATTCAAAGGCCATTCTTTAATTTAATAATGATGTATACGATTATGGTAATAATTATGTAGATATTTGTACTTTTGCATAATAAATTTTGTGAAAAATGACGCGATTACATTACTTTCATATACATTACATTTCTTAAAAATGAATACTCGGTAAATTATTAACTATGTTGTATTGTATACCATCTTAAAGCTAAAAAAATGATTTTTAAAAATATAATTTCTTTTATACATAAAAATACATATATTTTTTCAACTCTATCGAATAGATGCGTTTAAACAAGAGACAGGAGAGAGAGAGCAAACAGCTGTTTCCATATCCAGAGAGCTGATGCTGTTTATCCTAGTTCCACAATGATGCTGAACAGCTGAATGTACAGTGATGGGGTTAAAAAAGCATCATTTATTTATTGAGTTTTTAAAGTTGACACATTCTCTGACGTTGAAGTTCTTTTTTATATTTTAGTATTTTTAAATGGTTTCTAAAAGTTGCTGCATCTATAGTATAGGTCAAGGGTCAGAAGTACCTTTCTACAAATTTCTACAAACTCAATTTTTGGATAAAGTTTTAAAAAAATTTTCGATTTTTTTATTTATAAAGTCTTCTTTAATTTTAATTTTTATACTAGTCTTTATTTTATTGTAATTTAAGGCAATATAAAGCAAGATGTTGTTTCCGGATCGCATCCAAAATAATCAAAGTTGTAGAGCTGAGCTACTGATGTTGTTGTTGTTGCTGAGATTTCTGATTGCTGTTGTTTTTCAAACTTGAACGAGTTTCAACAACATCGGAATCATCGAAATTTGGTGATGAGACCTCGCCGCCATCAGAATCTTGTGGTTGCTGTTGTTGTTGTCCTTCTTCTTCTTTTTTTTCTTCTTGACCCTGACTGTTTTCGGTCTGCTCAAACTGAGGAGACTGTGGTGGAAATTGTTGATCCTGTGGATATTGTTGTTGTTGCTGTTGGTCTTCAGACGGTTCTGGTTGCTGTTGTTCTTCTCCTTCGGGTTGTTGTTGCTGTTCAACGGAAACATGTTGCACTGCCAGCTGAGGTACATATTGGAAATGTTGCTGAAGTGGCACGTGATGTAAAGGAGTAGCGACAACGGAAGCATGCGCCAGAAAAGCAGGTGCATCAACAGGAGCAGCAACAACAGGAACACCAGCAACAACAACGTGCTCATCAACTGGTTCTCGTTTCACTACCGCATTGAAGCCATTCAAATCATCGGCGGTATACGTAACGGTCCGTTTGTATCCATCAGCATCGAGCAAACTATAAGCACCCTGTACACTGTCCCCGCTGCGGCTCTCCACTTGACTTTTGATGTCGCCACTCACAGAGTCATGAACGCCATATGAGAAGTCGTAATTTGGCGATGCCTCAAAATCGACGACCTGCGAAGTGGCGGCGGCAACAGCAACAGTTGCTGGTTCTGCAACTGCGACTGTCTGCGGTTTTTCCAGTACCTGGGGAGCAGCTAGAACCGTCCTAGCCAAAGTAACCAGTGGTGACGCTGCTGGACGCACCACCGTTCTGACCAATTGTCGGGGTGCGAGGTAGTAAGAGTTGAACGGAGTGGCGATAGTTTTATGATAGACGAAAGGCCGTTGTTGATGATGGTAATGACTTTCCTGATGTTGATGTTCAAGTTCATGATGTTGAAGCTGATGTTGAAGCTCAAGTTGCTGATGCTGAAGTTGATGATGCTGAAGTTGGTGATGCTCGTGTTGCTGATGTTCAAGATGTTGATCGTAAGGATGATAAACGGAAGCTTGGTTGGTGTACGTGATGGTATTCAGTGGCGTCGGAATTGCAGCTCCGTAGTACAGGTTAGTGTGTGGACTCACATGCGTATAAGTTGATATGCCCGCCATACAGGAGCCCACGAATGCAAGAGCTCCTAAAACGCCGAGAAACTGGAAAGGAGAGAAAGGAAGAGTGAATATACAGTGAAAGAAACTAGTAAGTTGATCGATATTAGATGACATGAAGAGATCGAGTGAGGAGATCGAGATAACTTCGAGATTTCAGGAATAGATCGAGATAAGATCGTGCAAAGAGGTCGAAAATAGATCACTCGAAGAGATCGAGACAAGATCGTGATATGATCGAGTAAAGAGATCGTCTAAATTTCGAGATTTTGTGAATAAATCGATACAAGATCGAGGCAAAATCGAGTGCAGAGTTCGATACGAGATGAGGATCGATAAAGTCGAGTAAAGAGAGGACAACATAAATAAGTTCTACAATCCATAAATCAAACCCTCAGTTTTTCGATCTGTTGTTCAGTCCTTCGATCAATTATTCGCCTTAATTAATAAAACAATCACTCAGTCCTTCAGCTAAATTTACTAATTAATTGCATAATAAAGGTACTTTCACTTAATTTCAAATTTTAATTAAATATTTTAATAAAGAAACATTAAATTTACAACGAACTTTAATGCAGAAACAGAATAAAGTTTTGTTAGTATATCGATGATTTCTTAAAAAAGAATTGTAAATCTACAGTTAAGAAAAATTATTCAGGAAATTTTAATTATTACATTATTTTTTTCAAAAGCGTTTATTTATTTTCTTTTCTTCATCGTTAAAGTGTGTTATATTTGAAATTTAAATGATATTATTTAAATCCACGATCAACTACGATCTGTACATCGATCGATATCTATCAATTGTTCAGTTACACTTACTTTACTTGCCATGCTTAATGATCACGTTTTAATTTGAAGATACCACAAAATATACCACAATATAAGAAAACAACGAATATTATTTTAAAAAAGCGGTTTCTTTTTTATTTATTTTAGAGCTGTTGCTCTATAAACTGTCAAAAGACTTGTGATGCTGTCAACGATGGTTGACAATCAATTTATAGTGAAGCCAAAGCCACTGACTTGGTTTTAGTTCGAAAAGAAGAAGAGGAAGACAAATAAGTTGATGAAGTGGTATGAAGAGCAGAGAGTAGAGGAAATAAATAAGAAAACAATACAAAGCAAAAGAGTAACAAAAACAAATACAACAAGCTTGAGGTCGCCCACGTCTCTAGAAGATTTAAGATTTTCGAGACTCGAATTTTATTACAATAGTTTGTTTTATTTTTAAATATGTACGTAGTTTGAAAACATATAAAATAAAAATAAAGTTAATATAAAGAAAATACAAAGAAAATAGTGGAAAAATATGTAAAAAATATATAAATTAAATGTTGGGGAAAAAGTTTCAATTAAAATTTCGTTCGATCCATTTTTTGAAAAGTGGAAAATGGTTTTTTCAATCGATTTTATTGCTTTGTTGTTGTTGTTACTTGTGATTGATCAGTTACAATAATTTTTTGTTATTTTTATTGCGATTTTTAAACTTTTAATCCATTTATTCAAATGAGTTCCTTAACCGATTAAATCAATTTTTAGGCTCGATTTAACCACTTTGCTGAACCTCGATTAAGCTTCAGTTTCAAAGCGGATTTTCTGACTCCGTGACTATTAAAAAAATGTTGAAAGCATATTTTTATAAAAATTATAGTTTAAGGTTATCGATCTTTTCATTGATCTTTCACCCGATCGATCATATTATAAAAATCATTATACAAATCATAGAAATACGCAAGAAATAAAAAAAAAAAATAAGGAAAAAGTTTGCGTAACTAAAAAATCGTTGGTAGAAAAATTCGCAAATTTCGAATTCAACAAAAACTAAAAAAAAACCAAACCAATTTTGTTGTTATATTTTTTGTATTGTTTTTTTTTTACTGTCATTGATATTCAAAAAAATTTAGCCCACTTTTTATGCAGTTAACAATATTATTGTTAACAGAATTGCACTTGAACTATTTCTTTACTGTTATTCAGATGTTACACTTGAGTGATTGAATGAATAAATAAATGACAGAATGATAGAGCGGAAAAACGTACGTTGACAGAATAAATGACGAGAATTTCGTTACACTCAACGAAATATTTTTTTATATGAATAATAAATGAAATAATATACTTTTTTAAGCAATTTATTTTTCACTAATAACTCAAACTCTCTGTCAATCATTTGCTATAATATTTAACTCTTAGTCAATTAGTTTTTTTACCTGATTTCATCTTCTTTTAACTTATTAACTTGTTATTAAATAATAATTTAATCATTGTTAAAATTCTGTTATTAGTTAATTATTTGTATTAATTATTATGTTGTCATTATATTTATTTGATTTTAATTTAAATGATTTAATTTTGAGTTTAAGTAGCTTTCTCACATAATTTTTTGTTTTCTTTAAATCACAAATAAATTTATAGAAGAATTTATTTATTATTGTTGCTGTAACAGCTGTAGTCTAGTTGTTGTTGTTGTTGATGACTATGTTTTTTTTCAAATGTTTCTACTGATTGTTTTTTCTTTTCCTTCTACTGAAAAAAAGCTTAAATACTGGCTTTGAATAAGAAAAAAAAAACACAATTTGTTTGGCATTTTTTTTTCTTCCGAAATTTGATTGATTTGGAGCAGTTTTTTAAGTTTAGCTTTTGTTGTTGTTGCTTTTTACGAATGTTTTCAGCCTTCTTTAAATGTTGATCTGTAGGTTGTTGTTGTTTTTCTTATTGTTGTTGTATAATAATATAGTTGTTGTTGTTGACTTTGTACATGTTTTCGCATTTTAATCATTGAATCGTGTTAAAATTCCAAACATTTTCGTACTTTAAAAGATTTTATTTCGTTTTTAAGTGTTTTTTAGACACTTTTTTAATTTACGCACAAACGCATTGAGATGATTTTTTTGAAACTTTGTTTTTTTCTTTGAAAGTCTTTTATTTCTCTGTTTTTCTATTATAGTTTCTTTCGGTTCTTTCGTCAAGTGCTTTAGACACGCATTCGTTTTTATTGTTATTAAATTACCGATATATTTGAAGGTGATCTATATATATGTAGCATATATATATAACCATATACAAGTATGTACAGTGTATATTTTTTTCCATAATTAGGATTTTATTTTTTGAATTTATTTTTGTTACTTTTATTTTTGTGAATTTAATAGTTTTTCCTGATACCAAATCGAATGAAATGCTTTTTACTGTCTTTCATTTAAACCGGCAGAAACGGAAAAAAAATTGAAATTAAATAAATTAAAGTTATTCGACCTTCCGTTAAAATGGCGTAAATTTTGCAACATTTGATTTATTGACTTTCAATTAACGCATGATATAAAAAGGTTTGTTGAAGGTTTCGTTTTACGCTGTCAAAGTTATTCACTGTCAAATAATATCCTTATATAATATATTATATACAATATAATATTTATTATTTGCCTCATGAATAATCTCCATACATTTTATTTTAAACAAAACTAAACTCAATCCGTTTTTTATTGTTTCTTATTTCTTTCTACTTTCTTTCTTTCATTTTTCATAAAACGCTTAGAACTTCAAACTAAAATTTAAAAAAATCTACGGAACAATTAAAACAAATTTTATTACCATATAAAAGTATGTTCTTTGCCATTAATAAAAGAATAAAATTTGATTTTGACAATCGTAAAGTCTTCTCGTTCTGTCATTTATTCTACACTCTGATAGCTAAAATCAATAAAAAAGAACATTTCTAGTTTTTTCCGTTATTGAAAATATAATAAAATAATCCAATAGCTGATTGTAATCATGATTGAGCTTGTTGCTGGTTTTTGTTGGCATTAAGCCATGTTTTCTTACCGAAGTCTATAACCCATAACCGAAAAGTATACCCACTGAATACTTTTATGTGTGTATATCGCATTAAGCGGATATTGTAATTAAAAAAGGTTTATAGAAATTGAATTACTGTTTCAAATGGCTTTTTCAGATTCTGCGATTCCCTGAAAATAGATCCGATTCCGTGTGGATTCCATATCACGCCCACTAGTCTTTTATTTCTAAAAACCGTATTTATTTCTTTTTTACCTATGTTCATAATCAAGCCACTATATACTCCATTATATTGAAGGCAATGGTATTAAAAAGAACTCGTCGTGGGTGTTCGAACCACAACAAAACAAGAAGAAAAGGAAAACAACAAGAAGAAGAAAAAAACAAGAATCTTGATAAGAAGAAAAGACTTGAAAAAATCCCAGCAAAGAACTAAATTAATGTATTGAAATACGAGCAGAAAAGAATAAAATATCCATTGAAATGGGCACAAAAAAGTGTAAGAATGTAGAACGAATTTAACACTAAATTAAACACTGACGAAAAGTTGACATAAAGGTGAGAAAAATTCAAAGGAAAGGTTGAACATTTCGAGTCTCTTTTACTATATGTATCATCTATTAGAATCTGGACATTATATTAAAAACAGATTTAAGCCAGATATGATTCGATTTAAGAGGGTCACATTGAATGGGTCTACATTTCAAACATTACATGATTAGAAGTGATCGTCGTGATGTAATCATCACAGAATCTTTTTGTTTTTCTACTCGAAAATTGAAATTCAAGAACTTTTGATTTTGGATCTTTTCCGAAACACGACCTATCATCCCATAGGCGAAAAAAATTTAGTATAGTTAAAAAGTAGTGATGAAAAGTAAATGCTTAGTTTAACGGGGTTAAGGTTAAAAAAAATTATACGATAAATGTTGGAAGGAAAACTAAAATAGAGGGTTAAACGATTGATTTTAATCTATTATACTCTCAGATGATATAATCTGATTCAAGAATCGATCATCGTCTCCCATTCCCATAATCTTCCATCCTCCCAAATACAACCCACACCACGCATGATTTACATATGGTTCCCAAATGATTCATATATGATTCATACATGATTCATATATGATTCATACATTTTTCATACATATATGATTCATAAGAGATTCATATATGATTCACATATGATTCATTAACGATTCATCAATTCTGTATGTCGTTTATTTCTCTCTGTTTTTCATTTTTCTGCAATCATATATGATTCAGAAAATTCAAAATTTTTGAGATATATGATTACAGTTTACATGAATCACATGTGTCTCATAGGGAATGCTATATGAATACTCGTAAATTAACTCTTAGAAGAGTGCTCTCAAAAAACATTAAAAAAATCAATTAAATTGGAGTTATATTATCTAATACATAGAATGTCAAACTGACATTTATAACGTATCACTTTGTGACGTTAGTATTTTTTATTTACGTTTTTTTTTTTGGTTTTTCCCCATGTTACCTATCAATTGTCTTTGTTGTTGCTATCGTTTTTAATGAAATTATGTTTTATTATTGTTGTTGTTGTTGTTATTATTGTAGTTGTTGTTTGTGGTGGTGGTGGTAGCAGTGTTGTTCTTGTCTTGGTTGCTATGGTTTTCTTTAGGATTGTTTTTATGATGGTTTTGCGTTTCGATGAAAATAAAAAAGATGCTGATCTCGCTTCTTCTTCTCCTTTTCTTCTTCTTTTTTATTCTATTCTTCTTCTTCTTTCTGTAGTTGTTATTGTTATTTCGTTTCGACTTTCCTACTAATGTTGTGGTTGTTGTTGTTTGCTAGAGTATAATCAGGTTTTTTAATTTTTTTAACTTTTGTTTTTTTTTAAAATTGTTGTTGTTGTTGTTGTAAATGAGTGTTGTAAAAAAAACCACATCAAAGTAAAGCAAGCTTTACAATGAGAACTCACTGGCAGTCATTCTGGGAAAAAATACAACCCTTTCTGTGTGAACTCGTGCACAAGTAAATTACCACTTAATTAACTTCCGTTTCCTGGAAATTTCCGGTAAAATTTCCACTGAACAATAATTCGCTATCTGTTTTTGTTCTTTCTCTTTTTATATTACAAGTTCTCTTTTAACACGCAACGCTTAAACCAAGCAACTAAATTAACTTCTTAAATAAATTGGATAAACTGGATAAATTTGATAAAAAATCTTATAATTTCCTCTTAAGTCCGTTTTTTTTTGTATTTTCTATCCTTCTACCTTTTAAATTCTATCGTTTTTTAAAGCGAAAAAATGTAATTTAAACCATTTTCTAGTCTACTCTCCTCTCCTTCCCCTCCTCACCGCTTTCTTCATCAGTCTGATTGTCCTTCAGTTGCTTCATTTCTTTCCTTACACTTGATTTGACCTCAGTCAATTGACTCTTCTCTCAGGGAAATTTTTCTCAGTCAACACTTGACACTCAACACCTCTCTACTTCTGTCTTCTCCTCTCTTCTCTTCGCCTCACCACACCCTCTTCGCTTCTCTTCACGCAGTGCATCGTCTTCCGGTTTCGCCTCCATGATTGATTGCATATTAAGCTTCCGTCAACATTGACAGGAAATGCGGCTCGAACGTCAGCAGCAAAGCATTCAGTCGGCTGCTTTGCAACGCGCTGGATGCGTCGTTGAACGCAGAGCTTCAGTCAACCGTCAACCAAGCAAACAGCACCTTTTTTCCAAGATTACTCGAGATGACTGACGACAACTTTTTCACACTATCTTCAGATCCATCGAGGCATCCTTCCATACTTCTCCATCCTCCTCCAATCTTCTCCATCCGTTTCCATCCTTCTCCATCCTCCTCCATCCTTCTCCATCCTCCTCCATCCTTCTCCATCCTCCTCCATCCTTCTCCATCCTTCTCTATCCTTCTCCATCCTTTTCCATCTTTCTTTATTCTTCTCCATTCATGTCCCTCCTCTCCTCATCCACCTCCCACCATTTCTCCCTTCATTCTTACAACCACCTGCGCCTGCCTCTCTTCAGTCTGTGTCTCAGTTCTCTCTACAGAAATCACAATCTTTACTTCATTCTTTCTTATTTGATTGCCGTTTCTTACCGTCAGTCAATCCGTCAGCCAGTCATTCACTCAATCTTGATGAGTTCGCAAATCAAATGCAAAAAACGAACGAACGTACGTAAAGGAAAACAAACGTAAAGAAAAAACGCATCTGTGAAAAAAGCGCATTGAAAACACTTGATAAATAAATCAATTGTCGCGCTCTGAAGTGACAACGATTTGAAACAGTCGCTGATGTACTCATTTGATAAAGAATGAATGAAAGACAGAGTAAAGGAGAGTGGGAAGTCATAAGAACGAAGAAAGGAGGGGGGCGGGGCAGATACACTGAAAAGTTCAAGGATGCATTCCATTTTATTAAAACAGAGGATATTTAAATGTTAATTTAAAAATACTTAAATTAAAATTTATTCAAAAACTCGAAATATATTAAATTTAATTCATGTGGAATTTTTTTTCAATATAATTTTACAGACTTGTAAACATTGAATGTATTTTTAAAAATATCGTATATAAACTTCACTGCTTTATATACGAGAACACAGAAATGAAAGTGCATGTGTGTTTCTGTAATAGAATTCGTAGGTGTATGTGTGGGTCTGTGTATGTGAATGTGCGTCTGTTTGTGTGTGTGTATGTGTGCGTGCATGACTGCTTTTATAATCAGCCAAACAAAGTAGCACTTCAGTCGATTGCAGCCTCAGCGAGAAAAGGAATCCGCTCAGACGCTGTTGAGCGCGCCTGTTTATTGTGCAGAAAAGCACAATAAAGGGGGTGAAGAGAAGAGCGGAAAAGAGCAGTGTAGTGAAGAGAACAGAAGTAAAGAGAAGAGGGTAGAAGAGATGCTGCAGCAGAGATCAACAATCAGAGTGCATCTGATTACCTCAGCATGCATTTCTTTTTGGTGTTACCTTTTTTTGGTACTATGAACACGTCTCTCTGTTTTTTTTTTTTTTTTGGGTACTCTAACCGAGCTTAAGTATTGTGAAAAAGAACAACAACGATAACATAAAGCAAATCAGCGGACCGAGAAAAAAGCGCACAAAAGCATTTTAAAAAATGTTCGCAAATAATACATCGTAATGCGAACACAAAAATACAAACACTCCAAAGTACACACACATGCATACATTCGTACACAAGTGCATTGAACAAACAAACACACACACAAACAAATTGCAATGCGTACGTGACACACACAATCAAATGGTTAACAATTTCAGGCAAAGTGTTGAATTATGAATGCACTTCTCACCTGATCTGACATCCATCAGAATCTGACGCAGTGTTGGATAGCAGCTTCTTCTTCTTCTGTTTTTTCTTCTTCTCATCCGCTTCTTTTGCCGCTTCAACTTCATGTCTTCCGATTTCATGAGAGGAATTCGTGTCAACACGTAAATCCTTGCATTTTCTACCATCACCACTTGAGCGATGGTTCTGCTATTTGTTTCTTCCCTCTCTCTCTTTCTCCCTCTCTCTCTTTCTCCCTCTCTCCCTTTGCCAGCCGCACTGTGTCTCACTCTGTCTCTCTTTCACTCTCTTTCACCCATTCTTTCCTCCTCAACAGCCATTGATTTGCATTCGACACTGACTGTTTCTTGATTTTTCTTGATATGTTTTCATCAAGTGTTGCAAATGGAAGAACAAAGAAGAGAAACAAAAAATGCTTGCATTCTTTCAAGTATGCTTGTAAAAATGACAGCAGATCTGTTTTGATTTATGCAAGTCTGAATGATATCGAATACAAATAAAATGTTTCAAATCATAAAAGAAAAGAAAATAAATAAAATAAAATTGAAGAATCAAAAAAAGGTATCTTTAAGAAGAGTTTTAATAAAGAAATCTTTATCAACATCTACCATTTTTTGTTATTTAAATTATGTATTATTTATTCAATTGACTCATTCTTCACGAAGGAATGATTTAAGATGTTTTATTAATTTTAATTACTTTAAATATGCAATGAATTGAAATACTTGTTTTTGCAAAACTCGATGTTCCTTGTTTAGAAGAAACAATCGTTCAAAATAATGTTTTTTATCTTCCGAAAGAAAGGAAGAACTTCTATTCGTAAATATGGACACATTTTTTACGAAATGTACAAATTTTTCTGATGCAGGGGACACATTTAATTTTAAGCTACCGGCAACACTGCAACATTTCAACCTCTGTTATCATGTGACTTTAACAACAACAAAAAGACTTCAAATTCAATTTTTCATTCGTAACTTTGTAGTGTAGCTGGTAATAAATTATTACCAGGTGTAAAATTATTTCGCTCACTACTAAAATCAAGTCATCCTAAAAGTATGCCATCTAATACAGCTGCTTCAATGAAATCACAGCAGACTCATTCACAATAGATATTGCAAGTTCTTCACTAAGGTGGAAAGGTAAGATTTCTTCTATGTTGCCATCTCAAGGAAACTACTGACAGTGTTGCTAAATGCCAATACTCAATAGATTGTATAACATTTCTCCAAATACAATTAAATTATAAACGCAAGCCAAAGAAAAGTAACGCCAATAAAAATGAGAATATATCAGAGGTTGAAACTTTTATAACTTTTATCAAAAAAGTCTTTTGAATAACTGTTATCAAAGACTTTTATTTTTAAAAGTCTTTCATAAAAGTTATTTTGAGACTTTTATATTTAAAAGTCTTTGAAAAAAGTCTTTTGAAGACTTTTATTTTTAAAAGTCTTTGAAAAAAGTCTTTTGAAGACTTTTATTTTTAAAAGTCTTTGAAAAAAGTCTTTTGAAGACTTTTATTTTTAAAAGTCTTTCATAAAAGTTATTTTGTGACTTTTATATTTAAAAGTCTTTAATAAAAGTTATTTTGTGACTTTTATTTTTAAAAGTCTTGGGAAAAAGTTATTTTGAGACTTTTATTTTTAAAAGTCTTGGGAAAAAGTCTTTTGAGGACTTTTTCGTTTAACTTTTTTGAAATAAAAGTCTTTTTTAAAAGTCTTTTGAAGAAGAAATGCGCTGAGGCGAACTGTGGAGGAACATGATTGAATACATATATCGCTATGAGATTTGGTGCGAAGTAAAGAATATTTGCTTGGATCGTCACTCAGCGCACGCTGCGTGTGTGTATCAATATCTCGACCGCTGCCCTTATCGGCAGCGGGTACAGCGGCGACAATGCTTTAAAACAACAACACATTGCTCAGCTTGTGTGTGAATGACTGTGTTGTTATTGTTGATTGTTTACGTTATAGGGTTACAAAGGATTTAAAGCAGAACTACTAATGCAATGAATTTTGATCGAAAAATTGTTATTGGTATCAAAATCTAGTTAGTCGCATGTCACTTTAGAGTTAGTTAACTCTCAAACGGCTGCACCGATTTCGATGCGGTTTTCACCATTGTATTGCAAATTTTTAATGCAATCGTATTCATAGATGAGATTTTTTTTTCATTATAATTTTATACCTAAAAAATATCTATGATTTTAAATACTTTTGCGTCGCTGATTTTGAGCAAAGGCAAATTTTGTAACCAAAATAGAAGGTACAGAACACTGTGGATGTGTTGGCGTACCGTACGATTTTTTGGTGACAGGTATTGCAAACAGATATCGCATTTCAGTACACAAAACACATTGTTGTTGTTTTTCATTTGCACAACTTTTGTTGAAACAAATGCAATTAATGATGGGAATTTCCATGCCTGTTTTGCCTTAACCCTTTCGTGTGATATATGCACATATTTCTACTTACAAAAATGATGGAATGCAAAATTGATCAGAATATTGCAGAACAATAAAAAAAGGACAGAACCGAAGCTTTCTTAGAAATTGTGAAAAAATACGCTGGCACTTTAGGTACCATATTTGTCGGCTTTATGGAGTCCAATAATTGGTGCCCTGTCAAATCATACACGGAACATTTTCTAGCTAGGCTCAAAAACTGAAACCAATCCACAGTGTTCTGTACCTTCTATTTTGGTTACAAAATTTGCCTTTGCTCCAAATCAGCGACGCAAAAGTATTTAAAATCATAGATATTTTTTAGGTATAAAATTATAGTGAAAAAAAAAATCTCATCTATAAATACGATTGAATTAAAAAATTGCAATACAATGGTGAAAACCGCATCGAAATCGGTGCAGCCGTTTGAGAGTTAACTAACTCTAAAGTGACATGCGACTAACTAGATTTTGATACCAATAACAATTTTTCGATCAAAAATCATTGCATTAGTAGTTCTGCTTTAAATCCTTTATAACCCTATCACGTAAACAATCAACAATAACAACACAGTCATTCACACACAAGCTGAGCAATGTGTTGTTGTTTTAAAGCATTGTCGCCGCTGTACCCGCTGCCGATAAGGGCTTCGTCCGAGATATTGATACACACACGCAGCGTGCGCTGAGTGACGATTCAAGCAAATATTCTTTACTTCGCACCAAATCTGATAGCGATATATGTATTCAATCATGTTCCTCCACAGTTCGCCTCAGCGCATTTCTTCTTCAAAAGACTTTTAAAAAAGACTTTTATTTCAAAAAAGTTAAACGAAAAAGTCCTCAAAAGACTTTTTCCCAAGACTTTTAAAAATAAAAGTCTCAAAATAACTTTTATCAAAGACTTTTAAAAATAAAAGTCACAAAATAACTTTTATTAAAGACTTTTAAATATAAAAGTCACAAAATAACTTTTATGAAAGACTTTTAAAAATAAAAGTCTTCAAAAGACTTTTTTCAAAGACTTTTAAAAATAAAAGTCTTCAAAAGACTTTTTTCAAAGACTTTTAAAAATAAAAGTCTTCAAAAGACTTTTTTCAAAGACTTTTAAATATAAAAGTCTCAAAATAACTTTTATGAAAGACTTTTAAAAATAAAAGTCTTTGATAACAGTTATTCAAAAGACTTTTTTGATAAAAGTTATAAAAGTTTCAACCTCTGGTGTAAACTGTTATTGTAAAGAGGAGAAATTTCAGCGGTACCGCTTCCATCAGAAGCCGAAGTTGTGTGTATACTAAAAACGCATTTTGAACAGCTGTTTAACGAATATAACAAAGAGTAACGCTGAGAAGCGGCACCGTTCACAGATCGAGCATAAGGCCCTTAATATCATGAAATAATGTTATTATAATATTGTGTCGTTGAAAATATATTTTAATGTTTTTATACAAATCATAATATGGTTCGTGACATGATAAACGTGACGTGGCATACACATATTTCCTTCATAAGGGACTTAAGAAAGTTTTAAAATAATTTTAAATTCAAATTAAGTTTAAATTATTATTTATTATAAAA